>JANHFO010005314.1:319155-340248 GCA_032468095.1 Pareas carinatus
ATGGAGCCCTTACTGCGTAACTTTAGACAATTCCCAATGACTAGCCTACTTTTGCAAATGTTTAATCAATGCCCAGGAAGGTTAAGCGAATTGAGCAAGATCACATATCCTTCAGTGGCTGAAATAAACTACAGTCCTGGCTCCTTTTTAGCCTTCCTTGAACTTCTGCAAACATAAAGTCAGAGTAATAGATGCAACCTACTAGTATTTAATAGTATCATACTGCTGGGTACTTAATTTTTTTTTCTCAACGCTCTTGCATGCTAATATATATGAAAGAATAGTTAAATTAAAAGGAAATTTACTTGTGCAGTTGCCCAGTTCCTTATATATGTTTATTTGTTTGGGATTTTATGGTTTTAAGTTTTAACAGTATACTGAATTCCTATTATTGTGTTGTTTAATATATGTACAAAGTAAATAAACATAGAGTGAATAGGCTTTAAAGCTATATTTATGTACATTTCCCAAAGAATCTCCCTTCTAGTCATGGGACTTGGTTTTTGTATATGATAACTGTGGCAAGTTTATTCTATGCGCTAAGATGGAAAGATGGGGCAAAACCCCACAATCACAGAGTTGTTGGTGAAGATGGTGGAATTTTCTGAGCTGGCCAGATTTACTTCTTCAATTACGTAAGACAATATCTGGCTGAAAACTCTTTATGTACTTTTGGTATAAAAGAAAAAAATGAACTTATGATTTAAGGAACTGATGATTAGGCTTTTTATTTATGAGGCAAGGCACCTGTTTTTTTCCCTGAATACAGAAGGGAGTAAATTGCTCCATTCGCCTTTCAGTCCCAGACTAGTGGCCTTAGCAGGTACTTTTTTTATAGCAACCAAAGAAGTGATGATTAGACAGGATAGATTATAAAAAGAAGAAGGTTATGTTGGAATTTTAGAAAAAAGGTAGATTTAAAATTGTGCTTATAACTACTCTAACTAAGATTGGGAGTCACTTCTTTTTATATTTTTATTCATTTTACTTTTTTCCTATCTTGCACTAGTAGCTTCCTCTCTGTTATCTTTCGCTTTTCTTTTTCTTCCTTGTTCTGTATCAATCTCTATTGATTTTTATCTTTCACTCACATGTGCTCCAGATAGCTGCTCCTTGCAAGGAGACCACAGGACAGTGATTTTGACAGATCTGAATGCCAGGGGACAAAAAGATTAGGCATCTTTCTTGCAGCCACAATGGGGCCTTTCAATGGACACTAGTTTACAAACCTCACTTTCTAATCAATTGTGGAATTTATCCATTAATTAATTTTAGGTTATCAGAGACCTTCAGAATGACAAATTGGAAAAGTGTCAGGTGAGTCTACCATTATGACTGGAAATTTTTTTAATTATAAGCTCAGAATATAAAACATCTGAAATAAATAGGAAAAAGCTAAACAAGATCTTGATCTTAGAAACGTATAAACAGATTAAGGGTCTGGATATTATCAGAATATTGAAATATGTTTCCAGCAAAAAGATGGGAAACATGTACAATGAAAATTAAGTATGTGACACACGTAAAATAGAATTACACGTTTCAATAAATAAATGTTCCAGACCGACTTTCTTTCTTTGTGTTCATAGCAATATGGAACAATGTAGCGACTCTCAACTGAGAAATAATGCAAATTAAATATGTAATCTATACACATGTATTTGATAAATGGAAATCCTTGAGAAGCTGAACAATGTGGTAAGTAGCGATTGGATTGAAATGCTTGGGTTTTTTCCCCCCTGCCATGAATTGAATCAAAATTATCTGTCAGAAGCTGCCATTTACCTTTCAGGGGAAGTTTGTTATGAAAGCTATATTTGAAATACACGGGGTGACATTCAGGTCGCTTATTAGGGAGCTTAATAAATAACACTTTCATAATGGCAAGTTTATTATTATGTATTATTTATTTACATCCCGACTTTATTATTTTTGTAATCAATTCAATGTGGCAAATGTATCTAATACTCCTTCGCTTGTCATATTTTCCCCACAGACAGCAACCCCATGAGGTGAGTTGGGCTGAGAGTATGTGACTGGCCCAAGGTCACTCAGCTGGCTTTCATGGCTAAGGCAGGATTAGAACTCAAGGTTTCTTGCTTTTTAGCCTGGCGCTTTAACCACTAGACTGAGCCTGGCTCAGTAGTTATGATGCTTACAAAAATCATGAATATTGATTGCATGTATAGTCAATGCCATGACTAGCTTGGTCCTGTCAAGAGATCTCACAAAAAGATGACTGAAAGAATAATTAAATATTAAATATTGATTAAAATTGTATGTGCACCAGAAATGCAAAATTATCGTGCTTCTTTTCCTTTACAGGCCTTCTCAGATTCAAAAAAGCCCCCTTAGAGGCAAAAGAAGGCCTGAAAAAGTCTTTTTGTTTCTGTGCCATATCCTAATCCACTTTTGAAAATTCCCTCATTTTTAAAGCACATTGCCACGTAGTGAAAGTCTGTTTAGAAACTTCTGCCTGAGGAACAAAAGTATACAATCCCTTGGGCACACAAACAGATTTAATTCTACATCTGCATACACATTTTCCCCTGTTTTTAGTCCTGCATTTAAACAAAAAAACCAATGTTTACATTTATCATTCTAAAGGGATGATTTAGAATTTCTATTTAAATTTTAAATTGGTCAGCTTCCACCCCAGAGGACTCAGAAGTAGGTCAATAAATCAGGTCAAACGTTCATGCCTATAACATCTCTTTTGTGTCTCCCTGTTTTCTACTTTTCTAGAGTGAGAACAGGTTTTGATGAAGGGGATCTCTGAATATTCCTCCTGCAAGCATGGGCAGTGCGCTAATAAAAAGATGTTCTTATTTGTACAGAAGGAACACCCAACTATGCAACTATGCTCTTACAGAGAGAAAGGGTGAGGGGTAGAATAAAAAGACCGTGAGCACATATTCTTATGGCACTGCAGCTGGGGAGATTGGGTGGGATAAAAATAATGATTTAAGCTTGGAAACTAACCAGGGGAAACAAAAACTTTGCTCAGGACAAATTGAAACCTGCCCTGTTTTATGCAACAGCGGCAAGTTTTAAAGTCAAGTAGTTGCATCTCTGAAATGTCATTACATCTTTGGGCTGCCACTCAGGCAGCATGTTAAGACAGGCTTTTCTACATGTAAACATGGAGTATGCTTGGGTAAAAATTTCAGCTGCTGGTTTATTTTTTAAATGGTTGTTTTGATGCATTTTATCAAGTCAGCTGCTTTGGGAATGCTCCGTCTAAACTTGATTCTGACTCCTTTATTAGAATAGATTTGTAGCATTTTACTGCCATCGGTAGCCTCCACTCCAACCCTACCAGTCCTAGCAGCCAACATCACTCCCAGGCTTAATGATCAAGACCCAACTTGACCAGGGGTGGAGAAGCGGGGGACTGTCCTGTAAGCAGGCAATAGGCACAAATGTGGAGACTCTAAAATTTTTTACTTTGGATGGGCAAAGGTTTAACCTCACACTGCTTTTTATTTTAAGTGCCTGGAGGATCCTGCAATAACCTGATGGGATTTCCAGTAAGGAAGCATGATCGAGAGTGAGGGTGGGAGAGGGGTTAACAAGTCTGGGAAGAATAATGAATATGAAAAATGTGTGTCTAAGGCAATTTACCTCACAGCAGAAATGTAAGGGGGGGCAAGCAGATCAGAAGGGAGCTAGAACTAGGATGGGGGGCATCCGTATGGTGATGTTCCTCCCTGTATAGGAACATGGCCGTTCCTTCCCTCCAGCTACGCCTCTATCTAACTGTCTGTCTGTCAGTCTATTCGTCCATCTATTCATTTACATCCACACATATATAGGCTGCAAATTCCACACTCATGGAGTATACTCTCTAATTGGGCAATAAAATGTTTGCAGACAAACAACCAAATTTAGAGAGCACCGAGAACTTTACCATTCTAATGCTAGTTATAAAGCTCTTTATAGTATAGAAAGACATTTTTAAAAAGAATCAAAACTAAATTTTTAAACAGAAAATTCTGGGCCTAAAACAAGCAAACAGCCTGAGTTCATAGAGAACAGCTATGAAATCTTGATGCAGGTGCTCTCTATCAATGGCACTCCCACATAACTAGAAATTTAAGATTTAAATCTCTTAGGATTGAAGCCCTGTTAAAAGATTGACTCCTACAGTAATTTATCTCCTTTTTAATTAAAGTTTGCCTATCCAAGTCTGGTCTTTTGCTCTTCTGTTCTTAGCTTCAGATTACTGGTTGAATTTCTAGAGAGACAGAGACTCCCATTTCTGGTGAATCTCTCCTGTTAAAGAGAAACTAGACTTGGAGCAAACCAGGCAGAAACTGTAGAAGCTGTGGTGGCCCAGTGGTTAGAACGCAGTAGTGCAGGCTAACTCTGTCCACTGCCAGGAGTTTGATCCTAATCAGCTCAAGGTTGACTCAGTCTTCCATCCTCTTGAGGCCAGTAAAAGAAGGACTCAGATTGTTGGGGGCAACATGCTGACATTTGTAAACCACTCAGAGATAATATATAAATCTAAGTGCTATTGCTATCATGCAGGCATAACAAATCTGAAGATGCTGTTTCATTAGTCTCTTAATAAACTTCTAAAAATGTCTGGTAGCTTTCACTAGAGCCAAACACCTAGTGCTTTTATGTTTCAAAAAGTCAGATCTTACACTTAAATGCATTAATAAAACATTGGGAATTTGACTTCTTTCTTCTGATTCAATTAGGTTGCTGCTGCAACAGATTTCCTATATCAGAAGATTGATGGATGCTGCATGAAAAACAAAACTGATTTTGCACAGCACAAATTTTAAAACGAAAATAAAATTAGGATTCCTTGTTATAATTTGGTCCATCACAATTTTTAAAAAATCAAACCTCTGGATCATACATGTTAGAAATTCACGTTTAATGTTCTTTTTTATTAAAAGCTTTCAAAGCTGCTCAAATGATTTATGCTGCAAAATGTATTTCATCTGAAAACAGATATGTAGCTAATGAACTTAAAATTTCATTTATCAAAAGTTCTAAATTCATTACAGTTCATCTTACCACCTAGCTGTCAAGCTTACATTTTTCCTATCAATTTATGACAAATCTGGCTAATTGCACCTGGCCCAAATCTCAATTTCCTATTCCTATTCTCCGTATGACTGATTTAAGGTAAGTTTTTTCCTCACCCCAGGCAGAAAAGAGAGAATCTTCATATCAAACTTGTACTAATTGATTATTTTAATATGAACAGTTCTATTTGTTCTTTACTCAAAATACAAGATCCTCTTTATTTTTGTTCCATAATTAAATGCTTCCAAAGTGTTTGAGAAGATGGACTGAAGCAAGAAAGGGGATATTTCGGAAAAAAGAAGAAAAGGTAAAAATAGTGACCTTGGCAAGAAATTTGTCTAGTGACTGGAAGACTGAAATCGGAAACCATCCATTCTGAATCATTAATGAATTACAACTAGGCACTTTGAACTTAATTTATCTTTCGAAAAATAAAATGCAAGTTCTCTTATAATTCTTCCAAAATATCTGTATGCATGCCTTTCTTAACTCAAACCATCTTTATTTAACATTTTAAAGTTTTTTCCTGGATTGTACTGTTTAGGATAACTACTCTGAAATCACTTAATTTTTTTGCATATGAAAACCATTTTACATCCATGTCAGCAATAATGGCTGAATAAAAGGAATAAAGGGTTTCCCCCAAGGGACAGTATTACATTTATTATGGGCAATTTGTAACTGTATTAAATCAAAATACTATGAGCCATTTATGTTTAAGATTAAATTGCTTGGATCTTTTTATTTATTATAAAAATACGTCTTTATAAAAGGAAGCTGAAGAACTTGAGCTAAAGTTTCTAGAAAAACTGGACCATCTCTTGGGTGTCAGAGTCAACTCCTACTCTGGGAGGGGTTCACTTCAGATGACCCTCAGATGGCAGCAGGGCTAGAGAGCCTTTGAAGCAGCGGGAAGAATTAAAAGATGTGGGGCCTGATTCAGGACCATTCCCCAGCACTAAGACTCATAGAGCTGAGGGAAGGCAGAAGGAAGCCCAAGGTAACGGCTTGATTGTATGTAAGCAGTGATTGTGTGTACCTGGTGGGAAGCCTATTTTAGAGCCACTCTTAACAAGCAAACTCTTGTTGGGAACAACTGCTTTGTTTGGTGGAAACTGCCTGTTTGCACCCTGAAGTCTTGAATACAGAAGCTGCTCCTTTGAATCTGGACCAACTGACAGCCTACCCATCATACTGAGATCTTTGGACCATGCATCTAAAATGCCTTTGCTCATTGCTTCAGACAAAATTACTGAAAACTTCCTTACAGAGAAGTTTTCAGAACTGGAACTGTTCAAAACTATGCATGCAACTGCATACATGCCTTGCCTGCCACTACTTATAGTTACACTAACCGGAATAAAAGCCTTTGCAAATGAACATGTGCGAGTGTGTGCATCTGTACATATCTGACATAGGACACTGAGTAGCCGTATTAGTAAGGAAATATGCAAGATGCCCACCAAGCAGTGTTATTCAGGGAAATAACAACACATGTGACTGATTAAAACTTGCTTTTATAGAGGGACAGAATATCTTACTGTATTATGGGATTATTATGGAATGCAAGATAGTACCCTGTTTCCCAGAAAATAAGACCTAACCAGGAAACAAGACCTAGCATGATTTTTAATTATGCTCATAATATAAGCCTTACCCCAAAAATAAATTCCAGTTAAGATTGTCAGTCAGATGGACACATTTAATACCATATTTTCCCAAAAATAAGACCTAGCCAGAAAATAAGCCCTAATGCATATTTTGGAGCAAAAAATAATATAAGGCCCACCTTATTTTCAGGGGAAAATGGTATCAATCTAGAATGGCACTGAAGGTAATTCAGTAAAAGACTTAGTATTTTCTGTACCATCCAGAAAAAACATTATGACTGACTCATTGATACATCATCAATATTCTAATAAACAGAGACTGTCCATATTCATTTAACCTCTGCTCCAAGGACAATGTATTGCTATTGCCAGCAATGAATATTACTGTACATGGTGTTCAATTCCTGCCTTCCTATAGTAATATGAAACTGCTAGCTTGTGCTTTAACAACTTTTAATGAAACATGGCCCTCTTTGCAACAGCTAGAAAGGAAAACTTATTCTGAAGTATAACACAGAACGCAAATAGAAATGAATACCAATTATAGTACTGTATACAATCAAAATAATGAAAATACTCTTTGTGTTTTGAATCCAATTCAATAATAGGTATGGTTTCTGGAAAAATATGTTGTTCATTGAAGAAGAATACTAGTCAATGCTAAAGAAAAGTCACAAATTATACATAACTGTAAAAATAACTGATGAAAATATGGTATAGGAGCTGATAATTGTGCCTGGTGGCAGGAAGGGGGCCAGTCTTATGTCAGGAATATAAAAAAGTAGGGTGAAAAAATAGAAGAAACGATTTAAAAGTAAGCATAGTTGAAAGGCAAGGTTAATTTTGCATTCAGTGCTGACTATTCTAAGTAAATATATGTGCAAACTACAACACATAGCAATGATAACATACCGGTAGCTTATATGTGAGAAGAGCTAAGGAATCCCTGGCAAATGTAGTCCTTTACTGCACATTTTCTATGTTTCTTGGTAAAAATACAGAATTGTGATATCACACTGATCAAATTTTTATTTAAAACAAAAGGCATTATTCCAGTTCTTTGTTGCAGCAATTATTATTGTTTAGAAAAATAATTTCCTTTCCCTTTCCTTGAAATAGAAGATACCAAAAGAGATAAAGAAAAGCCAATTATGATTGCTTTTGCTTATTTTTGTATAAAATCTCCACATTTTTCATTTAGTGTTCTCTTAGTTCCTCCACCTTTTTTTTTGAGAAACGACTGTTCCTTGATCCATGTGGAATTCTTTTGAAGCTGAAATATATGCTAAGCTTCTAATACAGAATTGGAATTCTGAATTAAATAAAGAATGTTCCTAATGCAATTATTAGTAAACCTTCCTAAGAAAAGAGCCTCTAATTAGAGGTAATGAAGAGTCCTTGACCTCTGTACATGTATGCTACTTTTGGTGCTTTTTCCTCTGCATGGATAAATTCAATTTCTGAAACAAAGTGAATAAAACAAAGCATGGAAATTGTGTACTTTGTACCATTTATTAGGGCATCAAAGAGTATAAAATAATGCTGAAAAGTATAATTCTAAGTTAACTTATTTTTAAGGTCTGAAAAATCCTTAAAATATTTGTATACTTATTTCACTTGAAAGCCAAAATGTCTTCAATGAGCATGAACAAGCATCGTAGTACCTTTTCCAACTTGTATTTCAATTTGAAATTTGGTTATTGTAGTACTGTCACATCTGGGAAGCATCAGTTCTATCATATTATGTAAACAAATGTGGTGTTCCTACATGTAAAAATCATTCCCATTCATTCTGATGCCAAGATTAGACATCTGAAGAATTAAATGTATGCATAAATATATCTTTTCCTATTAAACTGAATGTCCAGATTCTGAATATTCTTGAAATATCTTTAAAAATAAGAACTCTGTACACACAAATTCCTGTCACACTCCTATGCACATTTACCCAAGAGTAAACCTATTACCTCTTTGTTAGGCAACAACTTTAACTTAATTACATGAGCTGTGTTTAAGCATTTGCCTATACCTGCAAAGGACTCTCTCCAATCTTCATGAAGAAACCTAAAAATAGAGAATCTTGGAAATACAACTTCTTAAAATATTTTCCTTCTGTATAGTTATTATCACCTCTGACTTGTAGTGACCATAGAATTAGATAAAAATGACTCATGACATACAAAAATCTTTTTATTTAAAGAAGGGAAATTTATATTAAGTTTATATTTCTTCTTTATATTCTTTATATTCAAATCAGAGAAAACCCGAAAAAACCGTTCCGTATAACCTATAAATTTTTTTAACTAGGGCTATGCAATTCCTTGATAAAAGGTGCTTTGGAATAAGTGGAAGCAAATACCAAGCACCTCTTTTTATATTGTTAAAGCAGCCATGTCTTCTTCCAGGATCATGTGGCTATTCTGAAAACTACTCCAAAGCAACTTCCCAAACAGCCATTCAAGCCTGGAATAAAGATAGAGATGCTTTAAGGATCTGAAAAGACCCCTATTTTTATGTGTTCTCACACATTCCAAACCCTTCTGAAACAATGGCAAAGGCTTAATTATAACCTTGCTTACTGGATATATGGAAATGAAAGCAGTATACATGGAAATGCATAATCATTATTTTTATTAAGAAAAAGATACAATTCACTCACCCATTTCCACATTGGGTTTTCTAACATAAAGTTGTAAGAATATGCATATAAAAATGTGTGTGTGGGAAAGGGAGAGATAGAGACAGAGATAGAGAGTCAAGGGACAATTACAAAAAATACAGAAGTGGAAAGTGCTCAGGTGACATGATACTAGTCTTTGCTGAAACATCCTCTCCAACCCCTAGTTCTCTTATTTATTCAAAGTAACCACAATGGGCTAAAAAGTGACATGCTGTAAAATGAATCCAAAGCATTGAAAGGAAAGGAATTAGCCATGAAGAAAAATGAAAAAGGAATAGAATTCTGTGTTCTTCAAAATGCCATTTTTGCATCAGAATATTTAATATTTAGAATATTTAACTTTTAACAGTTAGCCTACATCTGCTCAATGGACCAAATACTGTAAACCTTTCCAGATGTAGTATTATGTTGTTAATTTCAACAATCACAAATATAGTTTTACTACATATATCCTTACAGATTGAAAGAATACAAATTACTGGTTCTTTAAACTGTTTCAGGCAAATATCTTTTTCCAGGACTTGAATAGTCTCATTACTGCAGGAAAAAAAAATAAACTCTATTGTTTTCACAGGTATCTTAGCAATGGTAATCTCAAATTGGATCCTTGACTTAATAACCAGCAATTAGCAATTGCAGATTGTCCCCAGGATATACTCCAATTTAAGATCCACTGACCTACGCTAAGACCTTGACTTTAAGGTCTTAGTCTAGGTCTCTGAACTTCTTTCCTCAGTAATTTCTTCTCTGGTCCATGAATTAAAGCCAATTACCACTTGACCATCTATCATGCAGGCTCTGCTGCTCTGTTCTAGGTACCACAATTTTAAATAAAGAACTTGCATGAAAAACAATGTGAGTTTTAGCCCAGTGGCTAGATGCTGATTTTAAGCTTATTTTGGCAGCTTGTTTCCAAGTCACTCCATTTCTGCTTCGTGGTTTGCCTGCAGCTAAGTGCTGCAATAATCGCAGCCCAGCTCTGCAGATCTTCTGAAGGGTCTCTTCCCACTCCCAGGGCAGTCGCCACCTCCCCTGGGAATACGGAATATCCCCTCTCTTCATTGCCTCCCTGGGGCAACTTTAGGGTCGACTCCTGGCTCAGAAATGACCCAATCTACAAGCTGTCAAGCAGTTCGGCCCAGAAGCCTCCCAAGTCCGTGGCTTGCTGCCGGGTTGTCTGCCAGAAGGCAGCCTTGAGAATGAAAATGGGCTTTTTTCTTGTTTATCTACAACTCACTATACATAAAATTTAAGCAAAACACCTCATTATTATAAGGAAACCGATGAAAGGAGGACCTAAAACAGACTTGGGTATATTCTCTGCATATAAAGAGATGCTACTTTCCTATCTATACTTACACTAGTTCTTTTACAGTGGGAGAACTTCCTTACATAAGAATTCTATTTTAGGAATAAACAGTACCTACTTTCTTCGAGGAGTGTAATCAGGATCAGAATTGTGTAGTCATTTAGAACTGATGACAGGGCTTCAGGCCCTTGTCTTAAGGATCCGTAGAGAAAAATCAATGTTAGTTAACCAGGTGAAGAAATATGGTCATTGCCAGGACCTCTGGTTGGTCAGAGAATAAAAGATACTGAAGTGGGGGAATGTTAAGGTAAAAAAGGAATTTGTCCCATTACTTTGAAATCCCCAAACTTTATATGAAATGTTTATATAAAATAAATGTAATATTTCTTGTAGAACATACAACTATATTATCAAGTGAGGGAGAATCTGCATTGCATGGAAATTAGTTTCTGAATGTCAGAACCAACTATCATACATCAATCTACTGAAAATCACTGAATTCAATAGAAATGTTGTATTATTACCTTTACATATTTAAACAGTTTGGATAAGAACTAAAATTGAACACCTGTAATTGTCTAAATTGTTATATAAAACAACCAGTAGAGAAACATATGGAAAAAAGAATTAAAAGCAGTCATCTTACCTTTCATTCCAAACTTAGAATGTCTTCCAAACTTGAGAATAATGAGCATAATAACTAAGCCAGTGCACACCAATGCAGCAATCCCCACTACAACATACACCTAAGAATAAAACCAGCAACAATAAAACAAACTGAACAATTTTTTCAAGTTTCACTATTCTAATAATATTAAATTATCAGCTATTAATATTAATATATTGACAACATTCTTAAACATATAGTATGTGTATGTGTGTGTGTGTGGGGGGGTCTCTTATAATCATTCTAATTATAAGAGACTACCTATACAAGTCCTTGCAGTTTTCTTGGCAAGATTTCTCAGAAATGGTTTGCCATTCCCTCCTTACTAGGGCTGAAAGAAAGCGACTGGCCCAAGGTAATTCTGCTATCATTGTGCCTAAGGCAGGACTAGAACTTTAGTGCTTACACAGCTTGTCTAACATGGCATCTTCTAAATGTCCTTGGACTACAAGTATCAGAGCTCCGAGCTTACTAGTAAAATCAAAGCATAGACATCTGGAGACTGTAATCCGAGGAAGACACAATGCTGTAGAAAATTGCATGAAAGAAATGTGAACATAATTTTAAACCATGATGTGCCAACTTTCTTGTCACTTCAATTATTTCAGTGTGTACTGCAGCCTTTCAATTAGTATTATGCTTTCTTTTTCATGCTAAATAAAACAAGTTCAAAGTGTAAATGAAAGCTGCATTCTTGTGGCTTGGGAGCCACCATTTTCTAGTATCAGCTGAAATGCATGAATAAAATTATGTAAATAGTGTTATGTCTAAATTTGAGCAGCTTGTCCTTAAAAAATTGTTTCACATTACAAAATGACAGCTAAAACTCCAGAGTACATGCAAAATAGTGTCTTGTTGCAAGCTAAAATATCCTACGCCAACTTGATTCTTATTCAGAAAGTCTATTGTGATTACAAACCAGGAAATGAGATTTATACTTACAGTGATGCTATCTTCATTGTCTTTGTTTGACATATCCGTTGAAGTCACTTGGTTACTATTATTTGTTGTGTCTTCAAAATCATTTGTGGGTGTTCCATAATCTTCTAAGAGAAATAACATTTATTTCCTTTAAATATTGTAAAGTTGTTTTGTGAGTCTGCTAAAAATGCTAAACACATAAAATTAAAATTTGCAAAGCTTTTGGAACATATTGTTCAATTGTATCTATATTTATTTGCCACGTTACTATTTAACTTGTTTAGGACTGCAGTGCATGGAAGTCAGAATGAAAGTTACGGGAAATAATGGAAGAGATTTGCAGATATTTAGAGGGAGGAGGAGAAGCTACACCCATATGCATGATGGGACAGAATACTAGACGGAATGAAAAGAAAAGCTGTGGAAACATTCACGATTGCCTGAGACAACTGAAATTCCCTAATTTTTTCTGATGCTTCGGATCTGCCATTGTTTGTGGGTTCTGTGTGTATTTTTAAATCTGAAAAAGAAACCTATTTTCAAGTGAAATACAAAGATTTTAAAAGATGTGGGAATATTTTTTAATGTAGTAAATCTGGGAAGTTTTTATGTTGGAATATAACAAAGTCTATGAATATAGTAAAAATTGAATTATTGCATAATGCAGAAACATTTCAGACTGGCAAAAAAGCTAGCTTCCAGCTAACATTCCATGCAATAGGAAAACAATTTAATTGATGTAGGAATCTAGAAAGACAAAAGAATAAATAATTATTGAAAGGCTCTTCAATGGGCTGCATTAATTTTCTTCAAATTTCTTTAACTTGATACAGAAATGTGATAAAACAGACTGCATAAATGAGAACTTGAGAGAAACAAAATTCACAGATCGGTCTCTCCCTGGTGCTAGGCTGGTCAGAATAATAGCAGTATTGTGCAGAATAATGCTGCCTTTTGAGAAATGCTATTTATTTAAGGTCAGGATTAATTATTTAATCCTCCAAGAAGGATAGGAATGATTTTGATTCCTACAAAATTCACTGCAATTCTGTGTTGAGACTTGGAGATCAATACTTGAGAAGACTATAGTGTATGGTTCATGTATATCACTGTACAGATCTTCTAAACAAAACATTTCTTAGCTCTTTCCTCAGTGTACGGAATAAATCAACCTTTTCCAGTCTGGTGACTACAGATGCACTGAGTCTACATAGATGTGTTGGCCATTATATCTGTAAAGCAATTTTTGCATTTTGGAGTATTTTACTTGGTAGTAAATCTCTCAATGTGCTAACGTGGAAAAGGGGTGAGAAGGATTGGTTTCCAGTAGTGCCTCTACTGGTTTGTTTTTTTAAAACCAATATGCTCCTGAAGCCGACAGTTAACACCACTTGCCAAAGTATATTCTGTAAGGGTTAATTAACAAGCACAATTCCTCTCAACGTTCAAGAAAGTTATAAAATTCAAAGGCAAGGTGCAAATGAAGTTTCAAAGTCAAGTTTATTGACTTTACTGTTACATCAAACTGCCATTCTTTATTGTTTTTTAATATATACGTTTTCTCCAATAAGTGTCTTCCTAGAAATTTCATGAGTTATAAATGAATGGCACAAGTAGGAAATAGTTACATTATTTTATATGATCATATGGATTGAATCAATCCTGAAAACTAAAAATAAATAATCATCAGGTAGACTGTCCAGTGTAATTATATAAACATTTAAGGGAATATTTAGTTTCACATTGTACCAGGTGGTGCCATGCAAAATGTTTTCTGTTTACACTTTTAAAATTATACAGCTTACGCTCACTTTTTTATATAAATTTAATGACTTTAGAGGTGGGAGGGTATAATGTATCCAGATCTAAGACTAGAAATTGAGCAAGCAAAAATATTAATTTTACTCATACAATTCTTTGTCTTATTATTAGAGAATCACTTTAAGTAATGTCATTCTTCTCCCAAACTATATAAAACATTTTGACTTTTCTAAAAGATCTTGTTCCCTATCATTTATCCTTTAGCAAGTTGATCTGTATTGCTGGCAATTATTTTAATATAATTTTGACAGACTGAGGGGAAGGAAAGAGGGTGGAAAGGAGAAAGAAAAAGAAGTCGGAGAAATTAACTGAGCTTTTACCAGGATTAAGTATGATATTACCCTTCTATATGTCCAAAAAATATTAAATTCCAACCATTCTCCCTTTCCCTCTCTTCTTCTAAGAGAACTTTAGATTTCAGTTTAAGTTATTCCTAATTTTTGTATAAACAATCTGAAAACATTTCACCATAAATAAATAATACTAAATAACACAAAAATAACAAGGATCTGGAAATATAAAATCATAGATACTATTTTAATGCGCATTGCTACTATTGCTACCATACTAAACTTATAAACTGCCCCAAAGATGACATTTCTTGGGCTGTTAAAATATTTAAGACCTTAAAGGTTCAGAGCTAAAGAATCAAAACATTGTATATGTTGTTTCTTTCTCCTATTTAAATTAGAATTCTAACACTGAATTTAATGAAGTTTTGCCAGCTTAAAGGATAATTACTTATTGATCAAATGTGCATCTACCAGCATAAAATTCAGTCGCTTGACAGGGGGAAAGACAGGGCAACTGTTTCCTGGATTTGTCCAACATTTGTTGTCTAGACTCTAGGGAGTCCAATATGCATGAGATCCCTCCACATACCTAGTCCCACCTCAACTCCATTGTGTGATGATTGCAAAATGCTCTCAGTCAGGGGTGTGCGTGTGTGTGAAGAATTTTCTGATGCTCTGCTATGAAGATAATTGTAAGAGAGAGCAGTGGTTGATATAAATGCAATGCTGCTAAACTTAATAGTGGGGGATGTATTAAAGCTCTTACTATAAATATTTCAGGTGAGGGCTATTTTCTGTTAGAAAGGACAATTTCTATTGGTATTCAACACTTTCCAGCAATATTATAGAGCAAATTGATTTAATGGAAAGACAAGGAGAACTCAAAACAACGTATGGCTCTTTATTCAATGGCCCTGAAATGCTAACTAATTATTAAGAGAGGCGGGAAGGGGGCAAAAAATGAAAATTGAGAACAGGGAGAAAAGAATGCATGGGCGAAATCCTTAACAGCAAGAACATCCTATTATAGTAGTTTTGTTGTCCATTCCTTTTGCTTTATAGATTTTGAATCTTTCCATGAATCATTTATAATTCAATATATACAATTTTAATGATGTGAAATAAAGCCATATTCATTTAACTTTTAAGCTGATTGATTCACAATTAAAATAAATATTTATTTGTCAGGATTAAGCAGCTTTCCTACTCTGGCAGCACATACAAGGGAATATAGAAACATTGCTTAAGATGAACTTTCATATTCAAGAAGAATGAATGTTAATTATACAGAAATACAGAATTATAAATATGTGCCTAATAATATCACTGCACTGTAAGTAATTTTAATCAGTCTGTGAGTCCTACATATTATTAGTCTTTAAAGAAGAACTTATGCAGAAAAAACATCGGATTTCAGTCTTCAGTCAATGCAAATCAATTAACGTGAGTTTTTATTTTAGTTAGTAGATAGTTTGATAGGATCAGAATTATACTGCATTACATTTTTTCTTAATAATTATATGAATATTAAGGCATGTAAAAAAAAAATAGTTTATTGATCTTATGAAACAGTCCCTGCTCAGTGATGAGTCTGTTAACTCTATATCTCACAAATCAAGTAAATAAAATTATGGATTCCAAAGTTAACTGTGAACTATTTAGTGTTCTTTAAAATAACAATTCCATTAGTTAGATATTCCTGCCATTTAAAAGACTTTGCAGTGACGTTTACCCCATATCTTTAAAAAGTCCTTCTTGCAGATAAATATGTATTTCTTTGCTTATTTTCCTTATATATAGGAAAGGATGATGATACCCGACAAAATTTGTATAAAATAGACAATTCAAAGCACCTTGAAATTTAAACAGTGCTCTGAGAAATAGATTCATTTCTGATTTATCAATAATAATGGATATATCACAATATGTTGTACAACTTCTGTTGCATATTGTGAACCGAAATTAGTCACAACAACAACAAATGGATTATCTCATGCTAATTTAGTGTGTTTTCTCTTTGGGCTGAGTGGCATTAATATCTCAAAAATAAAACAAGATTCATTATCAAGATTGATCAAAATATAAAGAAATTTAAATATTACATGACTTCTCAATGAACACTAAGAAATTGGAATGGAATTTTTTTTTTACTATTGTATCACAATTAATTTATTGTTATTGCGTAATCATATCTTTTGCCAAAGCCTTCAGAAGTGAACCACACATATGACATTTTAAATGAATATGATGAAGAAAATTATTCTGATTTAGAAAAGTCAGCAGGATAGCACCATCGTTTTAAACGAAAGAATTAAGAATATGTCAACATCTCTGAAGTCCAAATGAATGACACTAAAAAAATGTTAACGTGGCTGAATCATGTCCTTCATAAACATTTCTAGTGATATTTAAACAGCATGCAAATTAATCATATCAGAGTATAACATCTTATCTGCTCTTTCAATCATTAAATTAATTATTACATGTTGTGTACATATATATAATAGAAAATGAAAATATACCAATGTAACCGGGATGATCATAGAACGGACTACCTACAGAACAGAAAGAAAAAGAAATACATCATAGCGGCATAGTTAACAGAGACAACTTGTGTACTTGCATCACATTTAGGCATGCAAACTACTTTATATTTAATGTAGAACTGAGCTCACCATTGCCAGAAGCAAATGATTAATTCTAAAATTTCCTGGCCACGGGAGCAATGATCCCTTTTACACATAGCAAAGTTTTCCTATTTGCTTCTCTCTAATGCAGCCCTTGCATGATCTCAGATCTGAAATGACACCCCGTTCTCCAGGATGGGACTGAGTACATGAAGTATGGCTGTAGTAGGGAGACGATTTACTCCATAGTTCAACACAATTGGATTTCACTTTAGTGATAATATACTAATTCACCAATTTTCATAAAATTAGAATTCTGATTTTAACTGAGACCACTGACCACTGTAACCATGAAACAATATTTTCTGAAAGAAAGAAAATAATACAACAGTCTGAATAGTTCATTCCTTAATGCAGACTTCCCTTACTTAGTACCTTCCAGATATGTTGGGATGCAGTTTCCATAATTTACAATTAATAAAATGTGACAGCTACAATACAATACATTTAGGAAGATACCATGTTAGGGAAGGTTGTGATATTAATGTTTTGCACATTACAGGTGTTTAAAATGTTGGTCATTCATTTGAAATCTGCTGTAGAAATATAGGTATTAAGCTTGAAAATAAAAGATTTTCAGTCCATAAAATCAACATCTGCATCAAGAAAAAAAAATGCACTTTTTACTGAAGATCAACAAAGACAATTTTCTTCTGCAATGTTACTGTCACAAAATTAGCATAATTTGGTAAGACTATATCCTCTCTCCACCACACCACACCCTCAATCATCAGATCAACAACATGTAACACGTGTTTGTATTAGACATGTATCCTAGCTTGGAACACTCCTCTGAAAAAAAACCACACCAAATTCTAGTTCTTTGTTCAGAGCTTGGAACGAAGTACGGTGCTTGTTCCAAATTTTGAGAGTTCCAACAGACCACACTTGAGTTGTTTTTGTTTTTAAATTCCTTTAAAATATAGAGACTTGGAAAGTGCATAGATAATAAAATAATAGGTACAGCTACTTAAGGAGAGGATAAGATAAAATCACATGCTCAAAAGATTTGAAGCCACTTTGGAATGTTGCTCCTGAAATGGAGAGAGAAGTTAAAGACTGTAGTCAGATTTTGAGACTGAAATTCATAGGTGAATGTACTATTGCTCGCCTAGACAATCCCCTCCCCTCCTATTCCTTAAAGTTAGTAATACTGTGTAGGTTAATTAATTAGTTAAGCAATGGTTAAGAGGGAAGATAAAAAGAATGAGAACGATTCCTCTCACTCTTGTGTTTTTCATTTACCTTTAATTATATTTCTACATCTAGTTCCCTACATCCATTCACTCCAAATATGCTCCCAAATAAGAAGTGGTTTCTTATTTGAGGATAATTCAATTAAATTATTATAACATACTGGTATACGGTGCATATCATTTCCTTGGTACATATACATACTGGTTATTGGACTTTCCAACTAGTCAATGGAGGGTGATTAAATATCAAACCCTACCCTTACCCACCAGACTGTCACTAGACACTTACAGATTATCAAAACATTCATTAATTGGCACTGATGATGTGGCTAGGCCCTTTAACTAACTCATCCAGGTTACATAGTGTGTACTGCCTCTGATGTCATGTGCTGTTCAACTGAAAATATTCGGAAAGGCCAACCAATGGGATACAGAAAACGACTTCTCATTTTCCGATAACTAAATTTCCTATTATTTTATATTCTTTGCTGTGAAGAAACTGAAGTTGAGTTTTAAGGGTGATACATTATGTTTTCTTTTTGGGGCACACTCCCAACTGTAGAAATGGTGTGATCTATATGTTGTACAGATAATATTGTTCTGCTTTTCAGCTTTCACATTGCCAAATGCAAGAACTATGTTGCTTTAGTTATATGTGGAGCTTTACCGAAATATTATGTAAGAAAAAAAGTTTTCTGTTGCAATGTGATAAATTGGTTGTGCTGAAATTCATCTAGTGCCACTCTTTTGCTTAGATCAGTTCTATGGCTGTTGTGCAAGCACAGGCTACAGAAAGCATTGTAACAATGGTTGCTTGCACAATTTGCTTTGGAAATTGTTAAGTTGAAGAAAAAAAAATATTTATTTCCTTGATCGTTTTTTCAGTACATCAGGTCGTACATAGCGTTCACCTCAGACTATTACGCCACCCACTAAACAAGGGACTAAAAAGGTTATTTCAAGTTCTGATTGTTCAGATGGCAGAACACTTGAAATATTTCAATTTCTGTTTTGTCAGAACACAATCCACTCAAACATCATTAAAGTATGTTCTGAGTGGGACTGTTTTTTTCTGAGCTAAGAACACAACTTCTTGCTTTGTATGTATCTCTACTTTGCACCTGTTTCAACTCATGTAGGTGGCATACTTATTATTTGTACCCTTTTAATTATTTCTTGACCATTTTACTAGTCAAATAGCGAAAATAAATGCACATCATAACGTATGTTATGTGCCTATGAGGAATTCTCACATAAGCTTGCTTATGAGACTCTGGGTTGCCTACCTGTAAGTTCTGTCTCATCTGGGGTTGGAAACCAGCATTCCAGGTATTGCTCTGTGGAGGAAGAGCTCTGTGAGCTTACTCATGAGACACTAAAGTGCCTACCTGTAAGATCTGTCCCACCTGGTCTTGAGATTCAAAGGGAAAGGCCCTACAAGCTTTTCCAGAAAAAAAGGACTTGAGGTCCACTCAGGGTCTAAAAGAAACACTTTAGTTTACTCACACTGACTTCCTCTGATGACTATTTTTATGGTGTCCTATCTTCCTTGGGAAAGAAAGGGTCTAGAAGCTTCTGCAGATATTTGAGAATGCAGTTCTTTGGTGCTAGTAAAGTTCTTCTTTACGGTATCACTTTTTCAAATAGGAGACCCACTGCATAAAGGCCTGGCCATACCTATGCCATTAGAAGATTTCTGTTACTTACTGACCTGCACACTAAATACTAGTCCTCCAACATGAGCTGAGAAAGGTTCCCAAAGGCAACAATAAACACATTCCAGTGAGGAATCCAGACTCAGATGATCTTTTTAACTTATTTCAAATTTTAAAAATGGTGATTTTATTGTTAGCTGTAGCTAACACTAAAATTATTGGAACTTGTCAATAGGAGCCATATTAAAAAAACATAGGAATATAACAAGTGTTTAACTTTTCTCGTTTGTTTCAAAAACTATTTTGCTTCTCCCACTTTAAAAGTAAATTGGTATTCTAATCCTCTATGACTTATTTAGAAACTTTTGGAACAATTACTATAATCATAATAGTAATAAATTACTGCCTGCTCTGAATAAGAACAGAAGCCAAACCTAACCTTAAAATTTTATGTCCAGACCAAAAATATATCTTCTGTATAGTTTTATGTACATATTTTATATTACCAAATTATCTGGATAATGAACTCGTCTCTAAGTCTAACTGGATTAAATGTTATTATTAAAAATTACATGTAATTACATTTGAAATATATTATTATTCTCTAACATCAATTTGATAGTTTTGTATGAAAAAGAGGTGCAATCTTAGAATATTCTAAAGATAGCTTGAAATACAATTAAAAAACAAAATGAAGTCAATACCTCATATGAAAGTTTTGGAATAGCACGGGAAATTAGAAATTAATTTCTTTCCCCATTTAATCCTTCCAAACAATGGAGAAGGACAGAATGAATTCCCTTCCTATGCTGCACTATTCTGTTTTAGAATTAATTGTACAATTTTCCTCTTGGCCAGGGACTTACAATAAAATGGCTGGTTGCTGATTGTTTACTGTGTCCCATAAACCACAGACAATAAAAGGCTCTTATTTGCTTAATAGTTCTATTGTTATACCTGCATAGTTCTAACCATTTTCTTAGTCACAGCAGCATTCGGCAATAGATTTTGACAGAACATTGTTATTAGATGTTATGCATACCTACTGAAAGATTTACATAGTAGATATTAGAATAATTAAGTACCTATGTAAGTACAAAATCTTAGCACACATTTTATTTTATTTATTTATTTATTTAGATTTGTATACTGCCCTTCTCCCGAAGGACTCAGGGCGGTGAACAGAAAACATAAAAATTTAACATTGA
>JANHFO010005314.1:378080-391215 GCA_032468095.1 Pareas carinatus
AATAAAGGGAAGATTGGAGACCGGACGATAATTATTTAAATCAGCTGGATCCAGTGACGGTTTCTTGAGGAGAGGCCGCACCACCGCCTCTTTAAAGGCGGCGGGAACGACTCCCTCCTGCAAGGAAGCGTTCACAATATTCTGGAGCCAGCCTCGTGTCACCTCCCGGGAAGCCAGTACCAACCAGGAGGGGCACGGGTCCAATAAACATGTGGTTGCCTTTAGTCGACCCAGGATCCTGTCCATGTCCTCAGGCGCAACGATTTCAAACTCATCCCAAACCGTCTCAAGACCTGCCACCGCCACTCCGTCTGGATTACGCCAGTCAGAGTCCAAACCCTCCTGGATCCGCGCGATCTTCTCCTGGAAATAACCTCTAAACTCCTCCACCGAACCCTGCGAGGAGTCATCCCGTCCCCCCAAATGCAGGAGAGAACGGGCCACCCCAAACAGGGCCACGGGGCGGTTATTCGCGGAAGCGATCAAGGCAGAGAAATAATTTCTCTTTGCCACCCTGATCGCTCCCACATAGGCCTTAGTGAAGGTCCCGAGAGAAGATCGATCAGAAACGGAATGGCTGGATCTCCAACTGCTCTCTAGGCGTCTTCTCTGGCCCTTCATCTCCCTTAGCTACTCGGAAAACCAGGGAGCCGGGGTGACGTGGCGCCGGGTGAGAGGCCGCAAAGGCACGACCCGGTCATCCTATTCCAGGTGGCTACAAGCACCTCAGCCGAGTCGTGGGTCAGGACATCTGGAAGTGGCCCAAGCTCTGTCTGGAATCCCTCAGGGTCCATCAGGCACCTGGGGCAGAACCATTTAATCTGTTCCGCCTCCCTGAGGCAGGATGTAGCGATGGGAAAGTCCAATCGAAGAAGACAATGGCCCGACCATGACAGGGGCTCCACAACTATCTCCCCTAAATTTTGTCCATCCAACCACTGTCCAGAGGCAAAAACCAGGTCCAGCGTGGGTTCTTGAATTAATTGGGTCAGGTCCATAGCCGTCATGGTGGCCATGAACTCCCGAGCTACTTCCGATGTCTCGCCCGCAGATGGCAGGTTGAAATCTCCCATAACAAGAAGTTTGGGAGTCTCAACCGCCACCTCGGCAATGACATCGAGCAGCTCAGGCAGGGCTGCTGTAACGTGGCAGGGAGCCAGGTACGCGATCAGCACTCCCCACTGCCTCCCAGGACCGCACTTCACCAGGAGGGACTCACAACCAGCCACCTGAGGAACAGTATGTATTTCTTGAAAGTGGGAATGTGGTTGCAGTGGTTCTCACCTACCAGTAGGCAGGCTATTGCATTCTTCACAATTTCTAGGTTATCTTCAAGGTTAGCCTTTAATGTACACTGTAGTAATTCAAACCCCACGAGCACAAGTCTCATATCCGTGAGGACTTGAGTTCTTGTTGCCACATTCTCCTGTCCTACAGAGAACCACATATGGCACACCAATCACGTCTGTAAAAAGCTCTCCTGCCCATGGATTTAACTTACTGATCCAGCAATAGCCACGAACCTAGGAGAATATCCAAGTCACAGATCTGCATCTTCACCAGGAATACAATCCTGCCTAGAATTAAACTAGACCATATGCATTTTAGACAAAGAGCAACACCAACAAGCTTTGACTTTGCTCTTTCCGCACTATTCTTATGGCTTCAGGCACAATTTAAAAATTCTATCACATCTGTAGGTTGACTAGGAGTGGCAATGTTTGAAAAATTGTACTAGGAGAAGAATTTAGTAGGTAAACAAAAAGATGTTGGTTTTAGCATAACGTTTTTCTATACTAGTATAACAATTCTAGCCTAAAGTCATGTATAATTTGTGTGAGAAACTGTGGGGAGGCTGGAATAAATAATATAGACATAGAAGGTGAATCTATCAGCAGCTTATTTTATATATTTCAACTCAATCTGAGTAGCCAGAAATAGAAAAAAAGCTTTTCAAACCATTCAAAGAGTCTCCTCCTTATTGAATTCACTATAAAGGAGAGTTGGAAATACTTATAATTTCTAAGGTTCTGTATTTACTCTAAGACTAGCATTAACTATACTTTACTGAAGTCTCTGTAGTACTTGCTTACTTGATCTTGCCCAGCTGCATAAGGCTTGACTATTTGTTAGCTAATAATTTATGGAAAATAACAATAATGCCAAGGTTTCTATAACTATGATATATCTCACCGAGCATTATATATATGCTATGTGTAAGACCTGAATAATATCATATAAAACACTAGTACAGCCTCATTTAGAGTACCATGAGCAATTATGGATGTCCATGTTGGGGGAAATAAAACCTACAAAATAAAATACAAGCAATTAAGATTTCTGAACAATTTCAGAGATCTGAATATGGTAATTGGAAAACAAAGATCAATTCACTTAGTGACTACACAGCATAACTGACCAATCTAATTTCAAACAAAGGAAGCATCACATTAATATCACCATCTCTGGATTTCTTAAAGCCTTCCTCTTTCCAGGTGCGCAGCATGGTACCAATGGAAGATATTTTTTAGAACTCGAGTTTTTTTAATTAAAAACTGAAGCAGGAGGATGGAAAGGTTTAAGTCCTCAGAAACTTGGATTTCACAAAATAAAATTAGCAACATCATTCACATACTGCATAGTTAATATAAAGTATTCAACCTTAATAGTACTCTTCTACTTAAACTGGAAAGGTAAGGATTGACATATAACAACCTGGAGAAAGAAACAACACTACAGTATGGGGAAAAGTTTGATGTATTTAAATTAGAAGATTACTGTAGTTGCAATAATTATTGCAACCTTGGCCGTCTGCCAATTTTCTGTATAAATGGGGAAAACTCCCCTCCCAGAGTGTAGCTGCTGCAGTGCCTCAAAGCAGACAGTGCAGCACATAGTGGAAGAATGCCCCCTGGGTGCTTACCATATGAAATAACATAATTGGGAGGCTTTTCCTAGACATTCAAACTTTTATTACTGGTGAGAGTCATGGAGAATGACTCTGATGGGTTACGATATGGAATTAAATGTGTCTTTGCCCAGCCCAGGAGTGATTTGCCTGAATAAAGTGAGAGCTGCTGCTTTGTGAGCATTTTGATATAAAACTTCCACTTTAGCTTCATCTCACAAGGGGATGGATGAAGAGCAACAAAATTCTCTGAATATAATCTTGTCAGAAAGAGATTTAAGAACAAACCTTATCTGACCAAAAGCTTTTTTTACAACTACTTTGCCTTGATGTTGCTTATCAAACATTAATATTCTAAAAGCTTTGGCTTTACAGTGGCTTTCTGAGCACAATTGTGAGAAATTCAGTATGTTTTTCTGCTCTCAGAAATGGCTTTTATTTAACTGAATCATCTTTCTAAGTTAGGCAAAAAATATTCTAACACAAGGAGGGCAGATTACTGAAGTCATGTGGTAGAATATGGTGTTCTTTTCATACACTAAAGCAAATATAAATAACCTGAGACACCTAATTTCTTTCATTCACTCCAGTCACTAGATCCTCTAATTGTTTTAGTAATTAACCAAGTCCAGCATGCTGATATATTTGTTATCCTCTTTGTCAGCACTATGCAATTGGTATCTAAAGATCTTGTCTTATATTTTCATAGAAAACTGAGATCCCTAATATTGAACTCTGAGAATCTAATGCAGTATAGGAGAGTTCCAGACAATGAATAGACAATACTAGCATTTTTTAAAAGTACACATGCATATGATATTATTCAAAGCAAAACATTGTAAATCTAGAACCGGCAAAGGCAAAGTGTGAATCAGGGATCACTGTCATCTAAGATTGGCATATAGCCTACAAACACTTAAGGAGAGGGGGAAAATTTTCTTGCAGCAGTGGGATTTAGAATTTGTTAATAATTATTGTTATTTTTATTTCTATTTCTATTTCAGACTATGCTAGTGAATATCCTAAGATCATTAACAGCACTATAATATAATTATCAAAAAGGCATCCTGATTCTAATATATGACTACATTATTAAGGCAATTTCTTAAATGACTATTACATTCATAAGAACAGGATTCAAGAACAATTTCTCAATCATCATACAACGTCTAACACATTCTCTCTAGAATAAAAATAAAGAGAGAACAACAATTTTTTCCCACAAGGTAAGAACATATTCAGGTAACTTCTGAAATATTTATAGCAAGTAGTTGATCCTAATATTCCTTAATAGAATTAAGCCAAGTCTCTTATAAACAATCAATATCACACACTGTTGAATAATGGATATATACCTCCAAATATTTATCACATAATGAATAAACAAATAGAACAATAGTTTCATGACAGTCACTTCAGACTCACCTTCCTACTTTTGTGAGGGGACAAATGCCTCATAAGGTAGGCCTGCTACATCTGGGTTGCAAAAAAACAAACTGACCACTAGAAGGAGCTAACGTTTGTGTAAGTGCTTACTGCAATCTAGTGATTATTCCATTTTTTTGCAGTTCATATATAGTACAGCTAATTAAAGATACCTCTTTTTCAGAACTCTGAGCCAACATCAAGGGTCACATTATCTGAGCTGTAAGTTCATTACATTAAACATAGTAACAAACCAAAATTAATTATAAAAACCAAGAAAACCAAAATAAAAGAGAAGAAATAATAATAAGGTAAACATAAAGATGAAAAAGGGGACACGGTAGTTCAGAGGATAAGAAGTTGAGCTTGTTGATCAGAAGGTCAGCAGTTTGGCAGTTCAAATCCCTAGCACCCCATAACGGAGTGAGGTCCCCTTACTTGTCCCAGCTACTGCCAAACTAGCAGTCAGAGGTACCCTCAACCACATTGCTAGTTAACACTATATAATGAAAAAAACTCTGTATTTGTTCTAATGCTTCCAATATCATGGCTGGGAGTGAAGTCTATTCAAGGTATTTCTTGCTGTAGTTGAAAAAATTGTATGTAAAAATTTGTCTGCTAGTGTACATTAAAAAACCCTAAGACTATGTCAATAGGCAAAACCAATTCATTGCAAAGAGGCAAAGACGTTGAGATAGTAACTAACTTTATCTTATTTTTCTATGTTCTAAAATTCATAGCCATTTGCCTATATAGCCTCTAAATATAATAATAATAATAACAACAACAACAATAATATTTTAATATTTTAATTTCTATACCGCCCTTCTCCGTAAAATGAATTCAGGGCGGTGTACAGTCACGTTAAAAACAAACAGAAGACAAAAATTAAGAAAACTTTTAAAGCTAAATATTGCTGAAAGTCTGAAAGTTTTAACTAAACTGAATTTTTAAAAGCCAATTTAGACCCAGGCAAAAATAGCTAAAAAACTGGGTGGGGGGGGGCTAGGCCAAACAAGCCTGAATAAATAAATGAGGCACGAAGGTAAGTAATTGTACGAATCTCTGGGGGGAGGTCGTTCCAGAGGGTGGGTGCCACCACAGAGAAGGATCTCCCCCTGGGGGTCGCCAGCCGACATTGTCTAGCTGACAGCACCCTGAGGAGGCCCTCTCTGTGCGAGCGAACAGGTCAGTGGGAGGTATCTACAGATAGAATGCAGTCCTGTAAATAACTAGGTCCTATGCCATGGAGCGCTTTAAAGGTGGTAACCAAAACCTTGAAACGCACCCGGAAGACCACTGGCAACCAGTGCAGCTTGCGCAGAAGAGTCACATGGGAGCGCCCCCTCGCTCTCATAATCACCCGCGCGGCCGCATTCTGGACTTCCTGGAGTCTCCGGGTGCGTACCAAGGGGAGCCCATGTAAGCAAGAACAAATATCACAAATGCTTAAATTAGCTTCAATTACTTTGTAATAATTAAACTAACTTTAATAATTTTGCTACAGTTAAACAACCTTTAAAGATTTTGTTATGATTTAATAAGCATTTATAATTTTGTTATAATTAAATAAGCTTTTTTAATTTTGTTATATTAAATAGGTGCCTTTTATATTAATAAAATGGCAGTTCTCTGATCATTATTTTACAAATGTATGTACTTCTTTAAAAAAATTCATACTGGTGGGCCTCGGAATTTCAAATTATGAATTTGGTGGTCCCTGAGGTCAAAAAGATCTCAGCTTTATTGCTATAGATCACCTTTTAAGATTATACCACTGTGTCAGACAGCTATAGCCTTTCATTTTTATCCACAAGGAGAACGAACAGAGAAACGTTTCTGTATTCATAAGTTAAAAATAGACAGCAAGTCTAAAATGTATATAGGTAAATCTAATCCATGTATTATACCATTGGTCCGATTCTGCATCATATCAAGCCATCAATAATGAAAAGCCCGGCTCTGTGCTGGCAGGATATTTTCATTTCATATCCCTGGAATATTTTTCCTTGGATTGACACCATAAGAGGTAATGGGGCATTGCTAACTGGACTCTAGGAGCTTTCTTTTGAGGGAAATAGAGTACCAAATCCCTCAGGTTGGGAATTTTTTTTTCAGGCAGCTCTGCAGCAATGACTGATTAGTTATCCTGACTATAGCAATCCCTGTTAAGATGGAATGCAGGAGGGAGACTGGAACATAAAATGGCAGCAGCTGGGGGGGTGGCTATCTGTATGTTTTTGTGAAATTTTGCATAATTAGCCTAGTTCAGTTGTGAACAACAAAAATGTGAATCTGTGATAAGAGTAGCTGACTTGCACATGAAATGTCCTCCCTAGGAGCTCAGGGGAATTAAATCCAAATTAGCTGAACTGTCAACAAAATGGAATTACAGGTAATCCTCACTTAATGGCCACCCATTCAGCAATTGTTTGAAGTTATAGTGGCACTGATCAAAAGATACCTATGCTCAGTTCCCAAAGGAATAGTCGCTGCTGTGATCAGACATTGAGTGCTAGGCAGGCTGGTTACACTTATGACCATGCTGTTCTCCCAATGCTTTGGAAGGCCTCAGAGGCTTTCTGAAGGCTTTCCAAAGCATTGCAAGAATGGCGTGAGGAATCTGGAGAATGGCCCAAACAGGCTCAGGAAGACCTATTCAGCTAGCAGGTGTTTTGCACAGGGACAAGGCCAGGCACACCTCATCAGCAGGGGGAGGAAGATGGGGTGAGCAAGGCGGGCAGAAAGGAGGGTGGCAGAGGCAACTGGGGCTTTTAGCTGTGGCACTGGGGTGGCTGGCTGTGGCATGGGACTTGAGGTATTATTCTTTGACTGCAGTGGCAACACGAGGGCAAAATGGAGACCTGAGGATGGTAACAGCTGGCTGAGACTGCTAAAGGCTCCAGGCCTCTTCTTCAGCCCCAGTACTGCCACCATCACCACTACTGGCAAGGAGTGCTGCAGTGTAGGGCAGCCAAAAGGGCAAAGAGACAAGGGGAATTAGGGATTTAAAAGCAGTAATCACTAGCAAATGTTAGCTAGACTATATTTATTTATTTATTTACATTTTTATACCGCCCTTCTGTCCGAAGGGATCCAGGGCGGTGCCCAGCCACATAAAAACAATGAAGACACTTTGACACATCACAATTAATAGCAATTAAAAATCCTATCGTACAGTGGCAATTTAGAAGTCAAAAATCTAAAACCAATTTAAAACCAAATAAAATAGCAAATTTAAAATTAATGTAATATTTTAACAAGGTAGAAAGGTGTGGATTAGGTCAACCCGGCCTGGGTAAAAAGATGGGTCTTTATGGCATGGCGGAAAGCACGGGGGTCTGTGATGGTCCGAATCTCTGGGGAGGTCGTTCCAGAGGGTGGGGGCAACCACAGAGAAGGCTCTCCCCCTGGGGGTCGCCAGCCCTCAATGTCTGGCTGACGGCACCCTGAGGAAGTTTTCTCTGTGGGAGCGGACCGGTCGGTGGGAGGTATTAGCTGACAGAATGCGGTCCTGAAGATAACTGGGTCCTAAGCCATGGAGCGCTTTAAAGGTCATAACAAGCACCTTGAAACGCATGAATGGTTGTCAACTGAAGACTATCTGCATTTGGATTCTGAAGCCCAATTCTAATGTTCTAACCTACTCCCTCCACCCAGAAAAATTTCTGAACAAAAATCACGATTACCGTTTTCAGTCTTATGCACTGGATCTTCTGCAGGCCTCTGGACAAAAAGAAGGATTGGTTAAACTTTAAATGAGAAGTTGCAGATGTCAGGTATTTTATTATAAAAAGATAGGGTGGACATTCAGACTGTCAAGCTCCCTTCTGCCAGGCCTTGTCACCGATCTCCAGACCCAACACAGCTAAACCAGTTTCCTAGGCAAGAAACCATTTGGTTATGTAAGTCTGATTGTTGCAAAAAAAAGAAGAAAGAAAAAAAGTAAAGCCAAAGAAAGGCATTAATTGGCAACAGTCAGCATAAAGTTTTAAGCACCTTTTTTTAGTGGCTCAAATTCATAGATTTCTCTTCCTGCCTTCCCATGAATTAACAGTCTTTCCACAACACTTGGTAGTCTTGAAACCAAGCTGTCGTTGACCCCTTCCACAGCGTGATTGTTGAAGATTTATATTCTATATGACTGTCCATATCATTCAAAGTTTTTGAAAGTACACTGGAGATGATGCCACATTCCCCAGTTCCTTAGATATATAGGCTTCAACTCGCCTAATTCCTAGTTAGTAAGGCTAGGCTGGAAGTTAAATTCCTACACATCTGGATGGTGCCTCCTGCAGAAAACAATTCCACCATTTTGGGATGAAATCATTTGGATGAAATATTTCTGTTGTGTATTGGCATGCATCTTGCACAGCAAGGACTGCTTGCAAAGTATCAAGTCTGCCCAGGGTCTGGAAAGAAGCGGGAGAATCCCGGCTCCTGATTGGTCACAGCTGTGACCTGTCAGAAAGTATAAAAGGGAAGCTTGCAAGCTTGCAAAGCAGCTTCTGATTGCAATTCTGTTTGTGTTTGAGTCACCTTGCTGTTCTTTGAATAAATCCTGTCTTGGTTCACTCAAAACTCGTCTCTGCCTTCTGTCCACTACATAAAAATTTTCTCCTCTTGAGTCCAAAGGAACAACAGTTCATTACACATACAACAAACTTCATTAATCTTATTGCTAATCTACATAATAGTCTGCATAAGTATGAATATGAATGAGTATGAATGTTTCCCATTCATGCCCAAAACCAGTGAAAACTCTTCTGGCTGCAGTATAGGATACCTGAACCGGAAGAAGCTCCATTCAGACATTATTTTGAAGGCAATTAATGGAGACAGAGCAATTAAGCCTGCTAGTCCTTTCTTCATGCTTATGCAGAATAACATTGGGGGGGGGAAACTATGTACATACAAACAACGTGTGCATAAGTAGGACATCACTTTAATCCATGTTTCTCAATCACACCTACCATAAATAGTTCGTATCAGTGCAGATGACTAAGACGTCAAGAAGTCTATGTCAATTAGTATTTCACTTTCTGAAGACACTGTTTCTATGCAGACATTCAATTAAACTCGCAGTCCCACTTCCCCCACCATGTATGCTGAGTAACTTATTTTAAACAAATGACAGGAGGGCGGGAGGAGTTTCTGTTCTTACCTTGCAAGGATGTTCCTTCTTGAAAACAAACATGGGCTTTGCAATCACCGAACAGCCTGGAAGTAGAAGAGAAAGTCCCAATATGAAGTCATGAGAAAACAGAACTCATCTTACTCCGTAGACCAGTTTGTTTACTGTGGATTTCTATTTTTCTCTCTCTCTTTTCTCTTGAAAAATAGCAATTATTTGGTCTTCAAAAATCACATGGTCTTCAAATCTTCAAGAGTCACCTTTTCCATTTAGGGAATACAGATATACTTAATGAAAACGTAGAATGTTCTAAATAATTTGGATGATGTGTACAAAAAAGCATATATAATTCCGCTATAGGCTTCTAACTTGAGGAAATATGAAAAGAGAATTCCCCTATGCTCTTGAACCTGAGAATATAGTTATTGCAGCTCATGGCTTCAGGCTGCAAGTGTGTTCCACAGACCGACTGTGATTAGATCAAATCAATTTTTATTATTACGTGTAGTTTCTATGTGCCAGGAAGTCATTGCCTGTCATAGGTTAGGCAAAATCTATCCAATTTATCTAATATTTATTTGTTTAATTGATATTCTCCCTTTCCTCCAGTGGTTCATTTTCCTCCCCATTCCATTTCCCCCAAGATAACCTGTGGACTGAGGAGCATGTCCAAAGGCTCTCACTGAGATTTCATGGATGAAGGCGAACCGATTCAGGTGCTTCCTGGTCTTAGTCTAACAGCTTCGCCACTATATCGGTAAAGACATCCCCCTCTTTCAGTGGATACCAGTGAACCATTGACTGCTCATCTTGAAATAAAAAGATTTGCTGTTATAAAAAACAAGTGTGTTGCCTAGTGACAGGCTGGTTAAAGCTCCTAGACTGGGGCCGAAAAGCAAAAAAAGCCTGATAGATTCCTCCTGGTGCAAGCCAACAAAGAAAGAAAGAATCTATGGCTCAGTGGATAAGATATTAGCCTAATATATAATCCAGCCCAGGTTTGAATCCCATCAAAAGTGTAGGCCTCGCTGATGAAAGCAAATAAGCTAGATGTGGCCATCCGAGACTCCCTTTCTTTCTTTGCCAGCTTGTAAAATGTCTTTGCTGTTATAATCAAAAGATTCTTCATTTACTTCAAAGCACTATTTAAGAAATGCATTGTATAAGGTGTGGGAAAAAGTTAGAAAGTATATATGAAAACTCCAGTGTGGGTCTCTACAATGAAAGCTTTTGTGCTGCCAAGTTTGGTTGAAATGGGAAAAATCTGGACAAATAAAGACATCTTAAATACGGAAGGAATTTTAAAATCTAGATTAACTATGGAAAATAACGTGGTGTCCATATATGCAATTGAAAAATAGATATGATAAAGATGCCAAGACAGAAGAATTTGAGATAGGCCTGACAGAATTTGATGACCTTTTGCTTACTAATGATGAGAAACTGATAAAGAAAATGTATAATTTTTTATTGAGTAGAAGAATGGAAGATGAAGAGTTAGAGACTATGATAAAATGGGCCAGAAATTTTGGATATCCTATTGATATTAATAGATGGCAGAATTTATGGGAGAAGAATTTAAGGATGACAAAAGCAGTGACATATAAGGAAAATTTATATAAGATGTTTTATAGATGGCATATGACACCATTTGAACTGTCTAAAATGTCTGAAGTGTCTGATAAAAGTTGGAAGTACAAGAAAGAACAAGGAACATATTATCATATGTGGTGGATGTGTAAATATGCTGATAAGTTATTGGAAAAGAATACATAGACAGGTACAAGAAATGATGAAAATATGAATAAGCTTTAAACCTGATATGTTTTTATTAAGTATTGTACTGGAAGATCTTGATAAGCAATTTTGGCATCTAATTATACATGTGCTCATAGCAGCTAGAATTGTTTTTGCACAAAACTGGAAGAATGATGAGATGATTAAGGATGAAGAAATAATTAGAAAAATCTTAGATTGTGCAGAAATAGATAGGCTTACATTGTTACTGAAAGATAAGGAAGATACAATACATTTCAAGACATGGAATTATGGTTAGACAAGAGATGGAAGGAGTAGGTGTAAGATGGCGTTAGTTTATGTGGTAGATATTTGGGGTAGAATCTAGTTTGAAATGTATTTCCAGGTGACTGATCTTTTACCATTTTTTTTGAATTATGTGTGTTTTTATTATATTGTGTGTTTTTTGTATGTTTGTGTTTTTTATGTTGAAAAAAAATCTTAAAAAAATATTATTCATTGGCATTTACTAGAAGTAATGTGAGGTTTAAAATTCAATAAAGAAATATGTGTAATCCAAAAACTATTTTTAAAAGGCCATTCTGTTAGCTTGTACACAGGCTTCAATTTATAAGAACATAATAAAATATTTATCCCAAATTATTAATAATTATAGTCCGGAACAGCAGAAACATGGGTAGGATTCTATTCCTCCAGAGAGCTATTGAAAACTGAACTGCATATTTAAAGAGATACAGATTAATATAGCTCACCAAGCTATAATTTGAGCTCAAGATCCCTCAAGACCTGAATAACACGCCTGAGTATACCTCAAGGAAAACATGAACATATTAACCGATTCATCACACTTATACTTAAGATATTTATATATAACTTGGGCTAAATTGGTATATTTATAAATGCAAGAATCTTCGGAAACTGTTCCCAAGTGTAAAACTGACAGTTTACAGGATACCCTTTGCGTGTGAGCATATATATCAACACATGAATGTACATATCCACCCAATCTTGAAAAATATCATAATTATATATTCTATACAAATATTTCAGAACTGGCTGAACAATCCTAGGAAAAGAGTCATACAAGGGAGGGAATTGTCGGGCAACCTGCCATTGCATCAAAGACACGTGTGATTGATCATTTTTCTGGATGATTACAGATGAAAGATAGCATTTTGGGAGCGGGGGGAACACCCTCCCCCAAATGATCTATCTGGAAGCTCCTTTAATATTAGAAGCTGCCTGTTTAGCAATTCTGAACTCAGTGCAGGCTCTACTAGAGCATCTCTGGAAATCCAACTCTGATTCAAGACCGCCAGTGAAGGAGACGAGAACCAATCCTGCCATAGACGGTTTGTATAATTGGAAAAATATTTCGGGAGTGCAATCTGAACTTTCTTCCTTGTACTTTTAATCCACTGGTTCAAATCCTGCCCTCTGGGCCAATTGAGATTAAGTGCATTTCCTCTTCTCAGGAACAGCCCTTCAGATATTTAAATAACAGAATAACAGAGTTGTATACTTTCTTGCACATTTTTCCTTATTTGTATAACTTGGCTGCAAATATTTCTTTTGGACAGCAATGTTCCCTTAATAAAATTTCCCCATGTTATTCTCAGTTAGATAACAATGTTTGTGCACCTTCTCAACAGAAGAGATGAATTTTGGACGAAATTGATTCAGAAGTACAAAACAGGGATTGCCTTAATGTGTGAACAGCAAGCATTTATCCTCAGTCAACTCTTTCAGCCTCTTTGCAGCATTATTAGAAAAATATGGACTTCAGAAATCCCATCCCATCCCATCCCACTCAACTCAACTTGACACGACTCAACTCGATTCGACACGACTCGACTCGACTCTTCAGGATTAGAGCAAATAATTATACCATAGCTTTTCAATGAAGGTGA
>JANHFO010005316.1:35813-45906 GCA_032468095.1 Pareas carinatus
TGGGGGGCAATATGCTGACTCTGTAATCTGCTTAGAGAGGGCTATAAAGCACTATGGAGCAATATATAAGTTTAAGTGCTATTGCTATCCACAATATCCTGTCCTGGGAGTGCAGAACAACACTGATTCCCACTCTCTGCTCTTCAACACCTCTGAGCACAAAATCTATACAGCCAACATAATTCCCCATTAAGTCCTTAAACTTCATTATTTAATCCCAAGTATTGGTGATCACATATTGCACATGGCAATGAAACCCCTAAATTAATGGCCCAACATTGGGTATATGTTTACTAGTTCATTTCTGGCAATTTGGGGAAGGAAGAAGAGTGGATGAGCTCTGATTTGCTAAGGTAATTGTATTCCACACATGCTAAATTTATTTTACATTTATGCAACCCTTTTATCACTGTGATTTGGACATATAAGAAATTAGCTTTGCCTCATTAAAGGAATATTGCCTCCTGTAATGAGGCTGCTTTTATTAAAGCATTTATTAAGGCAGTGGCTGAAATAATTATCCTGCTGGAAGAATGTTTTAATGTGTAGAAATGTAGGCTGCTGAATTGTTCAGATGTAGCTGGGAAAGATAATTGACTGCTTCCATTGTTATATGCCGAGATGACAACCAAGTCTTCTATATGTAAATATATCCTTGATGCTGTGATAAACTAGGAGTTATGGTCCTCAGCTTCATTTTGCTTGGCACAGTTGAAGTTGTGAGCTCAATTCAGAAAGAATGCCTATCTTTTTTTTACCTTTTGCCCTCTGGCATTCTGTAAATAGGTTAAAATCAACTTATATATTTAAAAGAAGGCATATTTAAAATACTGTCAAACCCAATCTATTTTTAAGCTTTCACATTTATTTGCTTTCTTATTGTTAGAAAGTAGGTCACAGATGTATGTCCTAAACTTTTTTTGAAAAAGGAGCAACCTGCAAATTTTTTGTTGTAACAAATACAACATGCAGCACAGATGTTTGCTTTAATTATCAAATTAATTCTAAAAATAAGAAACTCAGCCTATAATCTGTCAAAGAGCTAGTGGAATTAAAATCTTTTAAAAACTATAGAATTATTTAGATTCTTGCAATTCATAACAATGTATTAATTATCAACAAAGTAAATATAAATGAAAAAGTATGAATGTATGCTTGCCAGAGAAGAACATTTTGATATTGGCAGTCTAAAGAGATTTTGGCTATCTGTCACAACTATTACAATTACTTTCCTGATTATTATTAGTAAAGCAACATATATTCCATACCAATACGAAATATGTTCGGAATTATAGCCTGAAGTTGCAGAAGTGATGCAGGACTAGAACTAGCGGTCTTTAGGTAGGTTTAATTTATTAGAAAATTTTAACACCCCTGAACTTCTAGAGTTTCTTAGGCAAAACAACATATCTTGTTTTGATCAACAAAACACGGCAGTTTTAGTGCAACTAAAACTGTGTGATGTAGGACAGTGCTTTGCTAACAATTATACAGGTAATTCTTGATGTAATGCAGTCTTCCCATTACAGTTGTGCATCATGATGTTTGCAAAGTGGATCACCACATGACTAATCTAATTTTATGAACTTTTTATGCAGCTAAGCGAACCCGACAGTTGCAAAGTGACTGCCATGCTTCTTAAGCAAACCAATTGGTTACTGGAAGCAAATGCAACTTTTCAGCAAAAACGTCGTAAAACAAGATCACATGATCATGGGATGCTGCAAACACCCATTCATGCAGATCAGTTGTCCAGTGCCCAAAAGGCAGTCTCGTGACCTCAGAGGAGCATCTGTTGTAACTTTGAATGGTCAAAGCAACTGATCATAAGTCGAGAATTGTCTATATAGAAAAATGGATTTTAGCAGTTACAGCTTGTTACAAGTATAAAAAAGCCCACTAAGTAACTGTTTCCTTTTGCACTTTCTCATGAATACTTGCGTATTTCTACAGGGCTTAGAGTTAGCCCAGCAAGGCACTCAATTTAAAAAGGAGTTGATGGTTTTGTTTTTGTTGAGTACATTTTTTACACTGTGCTTAATCTTTTAAAATAATTAAATAAAGCAAGGAAGCAAGCTGTAATTTTTCAAAATTGTTCCACAAGTTGTGCAGATATACCAAAATGAAATTCCATCTAGCATCTATTGTTATTCCAAATACTATTCTTTAAGTTTATAATGTTCTTAAAAAGATGACTAGAATAAAATGCCTTCCATATCCCAAACACTAATTCTGGTTTCCTCTTTTCCCAGCTGCCTCCCGCCTAATCCCTGCCACATTATTTCAAAGGGCCTCTCTGTCTTTCGAGGAAGGTTTAAATAGTTAGGGAAAGATGGAAAATAAATAAAAGGAAGTTTTCATTTTATGAAGCCTCATGAAATAAATATCTTAGGGTTGTATTAGACAGCAATGAGAAACCTGGAACTGATTTTGCAACATTTTTGACTGCATTGTTTCCATATATTGAATTGTAATCACATGTATCTGTATCATGTATTTATATCTGAGTGATTCCTAAAGTTATTTATTGCTTACTTCTACATATAATACAAATGAAGGAATAAGATGCATTTGACTATTTAAATATTAAAGACTTAGAATAAGCTGTATGCATGATAAAGCTGACCAAATTTGCACTTTCACAAGACATTCTTTAATATTCCAATGGGAAATTCATGATTATGGAGTTGATTGATTAGTAATGAAAGATGAAGATATGAGTTGCACTACAGGAAATGTGATACTGAAATTTGTCCCTCCACAGCCTGATTAAAAAAACACAATGGCTATGGTACATGACAATAACAGCTGGTCTGCAACTGTCTTCACTACTTGTCTGAGATCAATGTATCTCTCACCTGCCAAGCAAGATCTGAAACTGTGAATGGTCACAGCTTAGACACTTGCTTCCTTTTCTGAAAAAAACAGATGTTCCATCTAGTTTACTTGTTTGCAAGGCTCAAGAACGGGACACTTTTATAAGGAGGCATCAATGGTATTTCTAGGACAATTTTAAAATAAGATGACAGACCTTTACCATCACTTTTGGTAATATTAGTTCAAACTGTCAGAGGTTGCAGCCTGATGATGGCTTTGCTAATCTGAATTTGCATTATTTTTCTTTTGAAAAGCAATTGTGTAGTGACATCAGCACCTTATTGTGTCAGACTGAAAGATATGTAGATGATTTCTTCACTGAACACTCTTCTTAGTGTTGAATGTCAGAGTTATGCTAAGAGCTTCAACGTTGAGTGGAGTTTGCTTTATGGCTGGACAGACAGCAATTTTGTTCCTTATTCCCACTAATGCTGCAGAAATCTACTGATATTTGGAGCAATATAGTTGACTCCTAAACAATAAATTAGGATACAAATATTTTCAGAGGGCGAATCTCAATTTTCTATCAGTGCCTTGGCTCTTCTTGTTTATTTTATGGTGATGGGTGTTTTGTATTTGTTAGTCTTCACTGTAGCTGTGCAGAATTTCTGTCAGTTAGATACCTATGAAAGTCCTTAGTTGTTTATGACAGACCATAATATATGGATGAACTATTGTTTCTTAGGAATTCACCAGTGAACTTAAATTAAATATATAACAATGACGGTGATACTGCACAAACATCCAACTTCGCAATGTACCCAGACAGCATTTTCATGTTTATGATGCTTCAATACAAACTTGGCAATTTGGGTAGATTTTCCAGTGATGGGACTTGAGTCAAGTCTAGAGTATTATGATGCAGTGTTGCATCTATTGCTTTGCATTTTTCTGGAGACCAAGACTGGAAGCATTATATTCTTCATTCATTCAAGAGATTCCCCTTTTCTAATAGGTAGCATCATGCATTCTGCCAAGAAAGTGTCCCCAAGAACATAGTATGTCTGATAAAGCTAAACTATGACTATTGCAAAACAGGAAGCCCTTCTAGTACCAGAGAATTCAAGAACGTTGGATAATAAAAGCAGAGACTTACAGTCCTGTGACCAATGTAGCTATCGACCACATGACCACATAGATCAATAAAAGTGGTGAAGAACTGAAACAAGACGCTTCAACTGAAGTCCCGCTGAGAACATCACCTAGCCTGGTGATGAAACATTCGGAAGCTAAACAGCAGCAGGATTGGAGAACAAACCAGCACCACCATCTACTACCTGAGTTACAAATATTTTCTATCATTTCTAATGCTTAAAGGCTCTAATGTGAAGGTAACCCAGTCAACATGAGTATTTGTATATGTTCTGAATTTTGGTTATTATTGCAAGGTAGATGATTGTTCTGTTCTGCTAGTCCTTTGAAAAAAAATAACTAGAAGAAAGAAATGCTCTATTTGGTTCCTGGAAGGCAGTCCCCTAAAATTAAAAAAATCAAATTGGGAATGAAGAAATCATGGGTCTTTAGGTATTCCTGACTTGCAACTGTCAGACACCAAAGTCGTCAATCATGAGGAATTCTGGGAGTGAACATTTAAGAGTTGCCATTTTTAAACCTTTCCTTCCCAACTGAACACTTAAACAACAATATGCTAATTTGAAATTTGAGTCTTATTATTACTCCAGAATCTGACTGTTGTTGCTCTCCAAATAAATGATATTTTGGTTGAACCAGATTTAATAAACACATCATTTGCTAATGTATGTTTAGTACTCCTGAAAGAAGTTTTATCTTGCTTGCTTAAAATGAAAATATATGTTTAAGACCTTGTTTTGGCTAAACCAAATTATCGGTTGTCCCAACCATTAAAACATCCTGGCTGTTCTCCTAGGTGATGACAGCCTAGTGTTTAGAGAAGGAATACCACCAGCTGCCTGCTAACAGAATATTGGCATTCTCTTTAACTGTATGATGCAGTATGTGTGAAGCGATACCATCTCCATTCATTCAAACTAATGTGACCCATTTGTTAGCTGCGAGAAAGGTTAGCTACTAGTTCACTGTTCTGTTATAATATAATGAGGTTTGAAAGTGTTGCTGTGAGGTCTCGTGCGTGTGTGTGTTTGTGTGTAGTATTTCACACCTAACAAAATACATTTTATTTCATGATTTGAAAATGTTTTTTCCCTGTGGCTTTATAGCAAAAGAAGAAAATGAAAAAAAGTATATGGATCTGATTGTTACATAAACAATGAAGATATTCTATTCATTCACCACTCTGAGTTCCGCTGAAAACATGGGCCTAGAATATATGATCTTATATTTTATATTTTATTTTATTTTATTTCAAAACAAATGTAAAATTTCCAAAGATTTTCTGTGCAAATTAGTTTTCAGAAAAAATTGTGTTCATCATGTGAATTCATTGTGGTGCTAGTGTAACTGGCTATATTTTACCCTTCTATAACATTAGAACCAAATATTGTTGTGTTACTAAGGTACAGCTGCATATGGTTGATACCCTGAAATATAGTGATGAATGGCATTTCAAAGATAAGGAGTGCTTTGTGTGTACTTTGGGAACTCTTGCTGTGATACTTGAAAGCTAGTTTATTTTATTTTTGGGTTAAACTATATGCTTGCCAAGTTTTGGCTGTGCAGCCTTCTAGTACTTTGACCATAATCCATTAAGCTGGAAATTCAAGTAAGAAGCAAAAGTCATCTAACCTTTGTCTATTGTGCTGTGATATAAGTTTTTATACAGGGCCAATACTTTTTATGCTATATGTATTGTTTATATTAAATGATAAAACATGCATATAATATTACCACATAAATGCCACAAATTACAGCTTGGGTATACAAGTATATAATCAGCATTTAAGAGAGCTATCCACATGGTTTGCTAAAAATATTGATGTATACAAGTAGTCCTCAACTTACAATCATTAAATTTAGCAGCCGTTACAAATTACAATGGCACTAAAAAAGTGACTTAAAACTGGTACACACACTTACAACATACCCAGGGTGATATGATCAAAATTTACACCTGGCAATGAGCATGTATTTACGATGTTGCAGCATTTCAGAATCACGTGATTTCCATTTGCAACTTTTCCGACCAGTTTCTAACATGCAAAGTAAAGGGGGGAAGTTGGATTTGTTTAACGAGCATGTGATTTACTTAACTGTTCTGATTGGTTAATAACCATTGCAAAAAGTTTATAAAGTTGGGCACGACAATTACTTCACAACTGCTTTATTTAACAGTGGAAATTCTGGTCCCAATTGTAGTTGTAAATTGAGGGTTACTTGTATAAAAATGTCAAAACTCTTACATTCTTTCCTAGGGACCATTGGACCTAAGCATGTAACCAACATGACTGGCCAACATCTACTTTGCTGCTGCATCCTTAGGTGGTCATCTTCATCTCTTACCCAGCCTATGAGATAGTCTTAAGTCTTCATTCTTAAGTTTTAGTTGCATTGATGTTAAAGTGATCGTTCCCAGTTAAGTCAACAGTATCCAACAGCTGGAGTGCTTTGCTGCTGATTATGTTGGTGTTGAAATCAAGTTATCAGTAATGGATGATCATCAATGAGTGTTATTAGCAGGCACCTCCTAACCGTTTAAGTGTCAATTTCTCTGCATTCACCTTTATCAGAATCAAACAACGAGTCCACATAGTTGGAATAAGTTGTTTTAATGGAGTCTAGGGTACTACTAGTAGAACAAGAAAACACTCTGGAGTGTGAAATGCCAAAACTGAAACATCTTGGGAATTCATTGCCAGTTCAGTCGGAGGCCCATTTAGGATCCTCCTCTTGGCAGCCATCTCCTAGGTGACTATCTTGTCGGCTCCTCTGTGTGTCACATGGGCAGCCGCATTAGGTAAGCATTCCTAAACAGATAACTTTCCCTTTAGTTCCCCAGGAGGCCAAATCCCTCCCAACTTTCAAGCATGGCAAATTCCTAATGAATAGTAGTCTAGTTCATTTCTAATCATAACACTGAGAATAAGGAATTTGACATTAAGGCTGATATGATGTTTAAAGGTGGCGCCCCTCTGTACGCTCCACCAGTTCCATTATGTTTTTATCCTGGGGTACAATAATGGGCATATCTTGTGTAGGAAGTATGTTGCATAATTATAAGTCACTATAGGGTTTTCTAGGGGTAGGGTTTTCTGTCTGTTGTTTGCAGCTGACCCACCATTGTTACAATCTGAAGGGAGGACAACAACAGGTAATATTGTTAGGAGTGTTACCTTCTACCACTTTCAAAAGGTTGGTTGAATATTTCTGGCAGCCATGTCCTTCTGTTCTGTCACATTCTCAGAACCAGTTTTTAGAGAGAGAAAGCATATGAGACTGAATCTTTACTTCTTTTTTTCCTAGCATTATTCTGTTTGCATTTTGGACATGTTATGTTTTAACAGCGTGCCTCCTTTGCTTAGTTATATTGTGGTGGCATTCAGGACACAGGAAGACACACAGACGTCATCGTGATGCTTCTTTTATATAGATACTCTGCACACTACATCTGGGTGGCACCAAATGTAGTGTGCAATGCTAAATGGTCAACTGGAGCCATGCAATATTCATCATCTGTTCCAATTAATAATGCTTTAGCAATTCACTTCAATGTTATGATCTTTTCCTGCCCCTTCTGGGGAATGCTGGTCATTTTATTTTTATGATGCTCCATTCAGTTTGTTATGTACATGCTTTCCTCTTACCACTGTCTCCTGGTAGCATCTGCTCCTCTTTCTTTACTAACAGTGCTCCATACCAGTGGTCGCCAACCCTTTTGACCTCGGGGACCACCAAATTCACAATTTGAAATCACGAGGCTCACCAATATTATTATTTTTTTAAAGTACATACATTTGTAAAATAATGATAAAAGAACTTCCATTTTATTAATATAAAAGGCATCTATTTAATATAACAAAATTTTAAAAACTTATTTAATTATAACAAAATCATTAAAAAATCATATCATTTTTAGTGTTATATTTGTTCCTGCTTTTGAGAGAGAGAGACAGAGAGAGACACACACAGAGAAAATGAGAGAGAGAGGGGGGGAGAGAGAGAGGGAGAAAAAGAGAGAGACAGAGACACAGAGAGAGAAAGAGAGAGAAAGGGAGAGAATGAGAGGGAGAATGAGACAGACAGACACACACACACACACACACACACACACAATGAGAGAGACACATATACACACACAATGAGAGACATACACAGAAACACACACATACACACACACACACATAGAATGAGAAAGTGACAGAGAGAAACAGACAGACAGAATGAGAGATAAAAGAACTCTGGGGAATAAAAAAGTGGACGGGCAGCAGCGGTGTCAGCGAGGTGAGTGTGGCGGAGACCCGCACTTCTTGCCACCCCAGGCCAGCATTTTTAAGGTGGCCGTGGTGGTGACCTGCTCTTCCCCGCCAGCATTTTGAAGGCGGCCACAGCAATCCGCTCCCCCAGCCCAGCATTTTTAAGGTGACTGCGGCGGAGACCTACTCTTCCCGCCACCCCAGGCCAGCATTTTTAAGGCAGACGCGGTGGCGACCCGCTCTTCCCACCCAGCATTTTGAAGGTGGCCGCAGCGAAGGCCCGCTCTTCCCGCCGCCCCAGACCAGCATTTTTAAGGCAGCTGTGGAGGCGACTCACTCTTCCTGGCCAGGCAGCCGTGGCAATCCGCTCCCCCAGCTCAGTATTTTTAAGGCAGCCGCGGCAGCGACCCGTTCTTCCTGCCGCTCCAGGCCAGCATTTTCAAGGCGGCCACGGCGGCGATCTGCTCTTCCCAACCAACATTTTAAAGGTGGCCACGGCGATCCGCTCTCCCCACCACCCCAGTCCAGAATTTTGCTGGCAGCGACGAGCAACAGCCCCTGCTGCCCTAACCCAGCTTTTTGCCTGAGTTTCAAAGAGGGAAGGTGCGGAAAGTCCGTTGCACTTTGCCAACAATCGCCCGTGAAGCCGTGACTGTAGGCAGGGCAGTGGCATGAGTGGGCGCATCTTATTGGACGCACCTAGCTCATGGCCCACCCAGATTGGCTGGCGGACCACCAATGGTCCGTGGCCCATAGGTTGGCGATCACTGCTCCATACAACCAATGCTCTGGAAAAATAAGTTGGGGATATAGTCAGCAATTGCAAACATGAGTAGGACCTTATATTGCTCAAAATCTGGAGTGAGTTGAAAACACTGAATGATGTGAGGTGCAAACACCAGAACATCAATATATTCAAGAAAATAGTAGACACCATAGATCATCTTTGAAGTGCTGGACCTTATGGTTGAAGTACAGAAGATTGCAGCTTATGTTCAAAATAAATACTTAAACATACCTAAAGGCCTACAAGATATAGACAAGCACTGAATTCTTTACTCTTCTCGAATGTATTTGGGAAACAGTTTGAAACTGTATGACCTTGACATAGGAAAGTTTGAGAAATAAATCACAGTGAGAGCCTTGTCACATAATATGTATACTATATTTGGCAAGAAACCTGGTTTTGCTATTCAGCTCTCCTGAATACCTACAGTGATCCTGCAATTTTTCTGGAATAGAAATTGAAGCAGGATATATATACAACAAAGCATCATTTGTCTTCTTTCACTTATACCTAATCCTTAAAAACTCTTTAAGTCTGCTCTTTCCAGTTTTGATGGGCAATTTTCTCTATCATGCTGTCCCTCATATGTGCTAGACTCAAGCTTCTGTCATTTGCAACAGGCATGGATATGCTGGATACTAATGACAAACACATCTGTCCAACATGCCAGAAATGTTATCTGCTTCACTTAACAGTAGAATATCATTTTTCACCTTGAAAAATTTTGATTTTACTTCCTTTAAATGTCACTAAGATTCTGGGCACAGAAAAGGGATTGCAGGCTCTGTTGACTAGTTTGCAGAAATCTCTGACCCCAAAATAAAAAATACATGGAAGATTTCAGAAAAAATGAAACTCGAGCTTCTGAAAATCAACTAAAATCTGATGTTGAGTTTCGCTATCCATGATCAAGGGACGGTGCTCCATTTCTGCATTTGCATAATGGAAATCAGCTATAGCAGTGATGGCGAACCTTTTTCAGATCGAGTGCCAAACTGCAACCCAAAGCCACTTATGTATTGCAAAGTGCCAGCACAGCAACACGCCCCCCCACGATGCTCCCACCCCTGGCGATGCCCCC
>JANHFO010005318.1:0-14947 GCA_032468095.1 Pareas carinatus
GAGAAGGCTCTCCCCCTGGGAGTCGCCAGCCGACATTGTTTGACCGGCGGCACCCTGAGGAGGCCCACTCTGTGGGAGCGTGTTGGTCGGCGGGAGGTATCGGTTGGCAGAATGCGGTCCTGCAAATGGAAGCAATGGATGGAAACTAATCAAGGAGAGAAACAACCTAGAACAAGGGTGCCCAGTCCGTGGGCTGGGGACTAGGCGCAGTCGGTCTCCGTGAGTGGTGGGCTGTCACGCGCACACCAGTGTGTGTGCACAGTCCCACTCCCCCCGAGTGCCGTGCAATCGCAGCACCCCATTTGCACACACCTGCCCCTCTCCCCGCTGCCGGGTCACCCAAAAGGTTGGGGGATGCTGACCTCGAACTAAGGAGAAATTTCCCGACAGAACAATTAATTGCTGAAACGACGCGCCTCCAGAAATTGTGGGTACTCCAACACTGGAGGTTTTTGAGACGAGATTGGACAGTCACTTGTTTGAAATGGTTCCTGCTTGAGCAGGGGTTTGGACTAGAACAGTGGTCACCAGCCTTTTGGACCTCAGGGACCACTAAATTCATAATTTTAAATCCCATGAACCACCAATATGAATTTTTTACATTTGTAAAATAACGATCAGAGAACTGCCATTTTTTTAATATAAAAGGCACCTATTTAATATAGCGAAATTAAAAAAGCATATTTAATTATAACAAAATCTAAAATGCTTATTTAATCATAAAACCTTTAAAGATTGTTTAATTGTAGCAAAATTTTTCGTTTAATTATTGCAAAATAATTGAAGCTTATTTAAGTATTACACATTTTATTGTGATTTTTGTTCCTACTTGAGAGATAGAGAATATGAGAGACAGACACACACACAAAGAAAGAAAAAATGAGGGAAAGAATGAGCGAGACAGACACACACAGAGAGAATGAGAAAATGAGAGAAAGAGAGAGACACACACACACAAAGAGAGAGAGACACATACACACAGAATTGCCGCTGCTTGCTCGCGCACTGCCACAAAGCCACAAGGATAAAGAGTCGTCATGATTGCTTGCTCCCGGGGCTTTTTTTTTGTCAAGGAACACATCGGAACTGATACGGCACCTTTTTTTGCCCGGTAGGGGAAAGCCCAGCTAAGGATTGGGGAAGAAAGCGCCTCCAAAAGATCCAGCCAAGAATGATTGCTGTTGGCTGGATTCACACAAGGATTGTCAAAATTTCACCTGGTAGGGGAAAGTCCAGCTGGAGAGGGGGTAGGAAGCGATTTTCTAAACGTTGAAAAACCTTGTTCGAATCCACCCAAATTTTCCAGCGCATCACTGGTTGGTGATCTCTGGACTAGGAGACCTCCAAGATCTTCCTTCCAACTCTGTCATTCTGTTATTGGTAGAGGGAGGGTTTTGCTTTAAAATCTGGCTTTTGAAATGAATGGATTTATTCCACATTTCTGGCATGTGGAAACTTGTCTGATTTTAAAATTCTCAAAAATCCAAGCTCTTGTCAACTTTATGAGTAGCTTTTTATTTCCTCAGCAGTGTAGGTATTCCACCTCCCATGTGGTTCTAATACTTAATCACTGGCCAAAGTGGACCATCCTACTGAGAAGTGTTCAATTTTTTAAATTTTTAATTATTCCTACAGTGAGGTTGTAGTGTAATTATGTTATTTTGTTGGAATTGAAGAACTTGATGATTTCTGGTGTAGGCTTATAAAATGTGTTTTTGTATGCTTAAAATGAAATAAATTATGCTAGATATACTCAGGTGGAGGATTTGGGAGTGTTTTTCATATGAAAGCATGCTTAAAGTATTTTAAGAGTCTGCCAGGAATGGGGCAGACTGTAAACATTGTGAAATAAATAATAAAATAATAAATTTAAATAAACTTTCCTTCTTGGACAACTACCTCAGGAGGCTTTTATTAAAATAATTGCTTTGCGATGCTTCACATTGAATCAGATGTACATAATACAGAGAGTCCTTGATGTACGACTGCAATTGTGCCCAACATTTCTGTTGTTAAACAAGAAAGTTAGGTCAGTTTTGCTCCATTTTATGACCTTTTATGACATTTGTTAAGTGAATCCCTGCAGTTGTTAAGTTAGTAACATGGTTGTTAAGCGAATCTGGTTTCCTCATTGACTTTGCTTGTCAGAAGGTTGCAAAAAATGATTATATGATTCTGGGACACTGCAACTGTCATAAGTATGAACCAGTTGCCAAGCATTCCGATTTTAATCACATGGCCATGGGGTTGCTGCAACAGTCAAGTCATCAGTCACTTTCCCCCCAATACCATTGTAACCTTGATCACTAAATGAATGTTTGTAAGTTGAAGACTACCTGTAAAGCATTCAGCACTTAAGTTATAACTACAGGTAGCTCTTGACTTACAACCATTCATTTAGTGATAGTTGAAAATTAGATGAGCAGTGAAAAATGCAACTTACAACCAGCCATCACACTTAAAACCAACATACTGTCCCCATGGTCACATGATCAGAATTCAGGCACTTGGCAGTCAGCATGCATTTACAATGGTTGGAGCATCCATGGGTCACATGATCGCCTTTTATGACCTTTCCAGCCAGCTCCTGGCAAGCAATGTCAATGAGAAAAGTCAGATTTGCTTAATGACCACATGATTCGCTTGACAACTGTAGTGATTGGCTTAACAGCTGTGGCACTTAACTCCTTGCTTAATAATAGAAATTCTGGTCTCAATTGTGATCATGTCGAGGACTACCTGTAAATTCCTTAACATATGTGCGATACAATTCTTACATATCTAGAAATAGAAAGTTGTTGAATTCAGTGAGACTTAATCTTAGATAAGTGAATATAGAATTGTAGTCCCAGATTGCCTTTAATGAAAATTACACTGGAAGCTTCCTGTATATCCACAAGTTCACTTGTAAGATTTTAGCTCTTGTCTCTTGATTACAAATTAAAATCAAAGAATGACTTCTAGAGCAGTAGGTTTCAGAGCATTAGTTAATTTGATTTGTCAGAGATGGTAAATTTTATGGCATCTTAAATATTGGTAGGATTCCTGTGGAATATCTTTTAGTGATGATTCTGAAATGAATATTGGCTTTTAAAATTACTGTATGCCACTATAAATTAATTCGTTTATGCTTTTCTGCTGTATAATATAATCATTAAATTACAACAAAAAGGATAAAGCGGAAGAAATGTGGAAGGATTTTCAGTCAGTAAAAAAACACGTTTGAGGGAAATTTATTTCAATATGTTTATGTTTGGATTGATAAAAGATACTACAGTAGTAAGAATAAGTTGGTGTTTGTCATCACAAAAAATTTTTTTTATAGATTAACTGCAAATGATAGGTTATGTGCAAATGATTGAGAAGTTTAGTTCCCAAGTAGGAAATGATTCCTGAATATCTGAAATATTTCTATTTCTCTGATACATAAAGTCAGAGATTATGTTCTTAGAGCTGTAGCATTGCATCCCAATTCTTGCTGCAATTTAAAATATGTATATTGACCAATAAAGATGTCATTAAAAATTAAGGGTAAATTCTCAACTGGATTTAAACTTATTCTTCAGTTCATCTAAATAGCAGTAGATGATAACCTCTTTCTTGTTTGCATCAAACAATTTTGCTGGGTTATGCTTGTCACTGTATTATACAATATTTATTTTGTAATGCATATTTAGCCCATCAAGCAGCTGGTCTGATTGTTGTCGCCTGGGGGAGTGAGGGTTTATTGGTTTGTGTACTGGGTTTTATCTCTGTAAGCCACCTGGAGCCACCAGCCGTATAAATTTTCTTAATAAAGAAATAGTAATTATTGAAATAAATTGCTTAATACTTTCTCTCTCTCCCCCTCCTTCTCCCTCACCCCCTGTATATAATACTTTTATTTAATCAAACTCTAAATCAAGATAGTGCAATACAATATATTTAACAGCCCTTGAATTTATTTTCCTCATATTGTATGACACATGCTGAATTAGATCCTCTATATTCTTCTTTCCTGTTCTCCAACATAGGCAAAATTCATTCAAAATTTTGTTCATATGCCTGGGGTTAGTACTGGAAGGAAAGAAATACTGTACATCCAATTTAGAATTAAGGAATGTTCTGTATGCTTTTGGGGGGCTTTTAATATGGTGTTATACATGTTATTTGAATATGGTTTTGAATTGATGACTGAAATGTATAAACATGATTTTTGACAATTGAGTACTATAAAGCATGTTTTACATGAGAACAATGTAAAATACAGGGATTATAACTTTTTAGAGGTTCATTTTCAGGCATTCTTTCCAACCATTAATTCTCCTAGCGAGATTTAGTTTTTGACTGTAGAACTATAGAATTGAATGTTTTATCATTTTGAATTATGTATATAACCTTTTGGCCTTCTACCTTGGCTTCATGAAATTGAAAATACAAACTAGCAACTGAGTTACATGGTTACAGTCCTCTTATTCTTAATGTAATACTTAAAAGCAGGATATTTTGGCAGTAATATAGGTAAAGGACTAGTGAAATTGATGTAGATTCAGGGTTCTGTCTTGCAAATGTATACATTTATATGTGGACTTGCTTATGGATGATACTCATCTCTTGAGAGATGGAAACTAAACCTAACCTAATGTTTTGATGCAGGTATTGTGCACTACTGCCTATTTTGCTAATTATCACTGTATGGCGGGGCATTTGACATCCAGCTGAAAGTTAAAGGAATAATTATTCTTTTGGAAACCAGTGCAAAACAGGTAATTTATACATTTGATACTTTTATAGGATTTATCAAAGTATAAAGTGTCATGAAGTTAAAGTGATTTCCTATTTTTTATTATTGTATAATGAAATCACATTTGTAAATTGGGCTTCAAATGTTTAAAATAGTCAATTTTACCTAATGTAATTGGAACATTTTTCACCACCCCTCCCCCAAAAATCAATCATCCAAAATCTCATGATCCTTTATGAGAATCAATAGAAAAATTGTGAGATTTCACAAGAACCCTAGTAGAGCAGTGGTTAGAATGTAGCTTGGTAAAATGGGGATATGCTGACTCTAAACCGCTTAGAGTATAGGTGTCAAATACAAGGCCTGCAGGTCAGATGCGACCCGTGGCCACTTCGAATCCTGCCCATAGGGTCGTCTTGGAGACAAATGGGGCGCTACCCGGGGGTGGGGTAATGGGGAGACAGCTGGGGGCCAACGGTAACTGACCTGTGGTGGCCCCGACAGTAGTGGCAGTGGCCATCAATTAAATTGAGTTTGAGTTTGACACTCCTGGTCAAAGCACTATGGTGGTATAAACGTCGTAAGTGCTATTGCTATTATGCCCCCAGAAATCTTGTAAGATTTTGGCATTTTTTAAAAAAAATGTGAACTTCAAATGCTGACAATGGATATCTTGGTGCCTGTAGCCATTTTGTCATGCTTGTAGTTGATAATGTACTATGTTATGCTATTTATGGTTGACAAAGCTGCAATTGTCTTACAATTTCACACACTTTTCCCTGTGTCTAAACTTTTGGAATTATGTTTTAAAAGATTTATTTATTTCCTATCATACCAAATACACGAGTAGTTTTTAAGGATGGCAATTCTTCAAAATTAAAATCACAAATCCTGTTTGGGTAACTTTGAAAGGAATCTAATTTTCCTTCAGAATTTTACAAAGTTACTGAAATCTTGGGGCAGGAGATATTCCTATTAGTAATGCCATGGCATTTATACACACACACACACACATAAGGGATGGAGAGAGAATGAGAAGTCCTTTTCCCCACGATAAACCTATTTAATGTTTTGGTTAAATTGGTAGACATTCATGGTACTAATTTATTTTTCTATTTCTATAAGAAGGCCTGTAGCAACTATGAATGGCCAGCTGGATTTGAGTGGAAAGCTTATAATTAAAGCTCAACTGGGTGATGATATTAGGAGAATTCCAATTCACAATGAGGATATCACCTATGATGAGTTGGTGTTGATGATGCAGAGAGTTTTCAGGGGAAAACTACTGAGCAACGATGAAGTTACAATAAAATATAAGGATGAAGGTAGGATTTTTTACCTTCCACATTCTAACGTTACCTGATAATGACAAACCATTATGGAAGTCTTCAACTTTTGTTATGGAACTCATGTTTTTCTGGTGCATGTAAAGCTTATGAAATTACAAAACACGGAATAATACTCATGTCATTACATCTTTCTTAGTTATATTGAATCTTGCATTGTATGGTTACTATATGATTGTATTATTAAATTGCAAGTTTTTCTGTAGGCAGTAATGTTTTGTACAGTAACACTTGTATATGTGTTAGGCCATTGGCCACATGTTTGAAACCAGTCTAAAATGGCTCTTTGACTTAAAATAATGCAAGTTGGAGTAACTTTTATAGTAAAATATGAAGAATACAGAACTAAGATTTAGCAGCCAGTGACATATGAAAGGATTTATAATATGAAATTTACCCAGTGGAGTGGACTTGCATTGGAGGGGTAGATGAATGAAAGAAACAGCTTGGAAAGATAACCTGTTCTTGATGAATCTGTTGAGCAGTGATGAAGACACTTAAGAGCATTCTAAACTGGAAATTTATATCATACTACCTTGCTAAAATTAGAGAGCAGAAAGTGACATTTTGTGAATCCTTGAAGAGACAATAGTTAATGCGGTAAATATAAATAAGACCTATATGTATACAGTTTGCATAATTTTCAATCTGAATGAAAATTCCAAGATAATACTTCTCATATATACTGTATAGTATCTAAACTTCCTCTTTTGTTTAACACTGTAACCAGAAAAAACAAATATTTTCTGGTTTTTGTTAGAACATTAGGTAGAGCGTACACATTTCATAAATGATTCAGAAGTACTTTACAGCTCTTGTAAATGAAGTATTTTTAGTAATTAAAGCAGACACATTTGTTTATAGGTTTCCATGTGAGTATTTGAAAAAAGCAGCTATATCCATGGAATAATTAATTAAAGCACTGCGTTTTTAAAGTGACAGAGTAGCCACATCCTTTTTCAGAATTTACATAGAAGCCTGAAAAACTATATACTTCAATAAATGGCAAAGAGATATTCTACTTGTACTAGAGCCCAAACACTTCAAATCATTTTCATTCTTTGCACAACTCAATTAAGTAGCATAAACTGAGTGGTTGCACTTTGTAATTGTTGCACCTTAAATAAGCTTAGTGGAATTTGTTAATTATTGACTGTAAATAATTGCATCTTGGAGCATTAGTGTATGAAAAATACTATGGTTATAGTGCAGCCTTAAGTATTATATACCTAAGGTACTTATTAGCAGAATTTGTTGTGAATATCTTTCATTGCCTCCCCTTGAAAAAATTAGTGCTAATTTTGCCACCAGTGATGCCTATGCTTAATGTCTTGATAACATCCCTGCATTCAATCATTCAAGTCATAGTCATCTCATGTTTAGAATACTGCAACAGTTCTACATGGGGCTACCCTTGAAGAGTATTCAGAAGCTACAGCTGGTGCAGAGTGCAGTGGCACTGGAAGTTTTGGAGCCCCCAAGAGTGGACTGTTAAACATCATTTCTCCGCAAGCTGCACTGGCTGCCCATTTGCTTCTGGGTGCAATTCAAGGTGTTGGTAATCACCTTTGAAGTCCTTCATGGATGGGTTCAGGTTTCATTAGGGACCATTTCATCTCAGTTGGATTGGTCTGCCCCACCCCTGCTAGTAGAGGAGGCATGCTGTGTGTCCCATTGGCCAGGAGTTTTATTTTAAAATCTATTGCATATATGACAAAGAATCTTTATGATATCGAAGCTTCCATACTGTTACTTGCAGAATATGGAGCAAAGCCTTGTAACAAATTTTGATAACACTTCAACTCCGTCTGTGCTGTCAGGTTTTATTTGACTCCTGCCCTCTCCCAACTGCTTTCTTTCTTTTGGAGCTTGATTTTTAAACGACTGACATTGATACATGGAATTATTTTGGAAGTTATATCTGATTCTTCATTTTCCTTAATTAACAGATGGAGATCTTATAACAATCTTTGATAGTTCAGATCTTTCCTTTGCAATTCAATGCAGTAGAATCCTGAAACTGACACTGTTTGGTAAGTAAAAATATTGTTAAAGTTCCTTTTAAATTTTAAAATTTTTCCTTGGCAATAAATTTTCCTTCATTCCCATGAAATCATGTAACTGTTCAGAACATAGATAGCGCATATTTGTTCTGAAAAAGTTCATATAAGCTATGTCCAAATTATAAGGTCTTAGGACTATTTTATTTTGTTTTCTGAAAATTTATTAGTGTAGTATCTGTTTTATAGTTAATGGGCAGCCAAGACCGCTAGAATCAAATCAGGTAAAATACCTTCGCCGAGAACTGATAGAGCTTCGCAACAAAGTGAATCGTTTATTGGATTGCTTAGAACCTCCTGCTGAGCCAGGACTTTCTACTAGTCTGCCTGAAAATGGTAAGTTGATAATTGTTACTTAAAAATAGATTGGTGTGGATGCCCCTTCTCATAAGTTTTGCTTGCCTATAAATGTGCAAACATTCCAGGATGGAAATGCTCTGTTCCCTAAACATCCTATTCCAGCCTCATTTGCCATTTAGTTTGTTTAAAATATTTATATGACTACCTGTCTTAAAATGAGAGCTCTGAGTTCCCTCATAATCATAACAAAGCAATAACAACAAAAATAATTAAAAAGCAAAAACAGAAAAACCCAGCCCCATAAACTCTCCCAAGGCAACCTATAATACTCTCCTCCAGTTAATTTAATTTCTATTTTATGCTGCCTATATGATCCTTTTTTTATAAGATGGCAAACATACACACCCTTTCCTATTCTCACCACTTGCAACAGCCCTGGGCTGTGAGAGAGCACGTGGTCAAGATCACCTAGGTGGCTTTTGCGCCTGAGTTGGGATTGAAATGCACAATCTCCTGATTTTTAGGCCTACATGGTAAACACTACATCAAGTGGCAAAATTGGCTTGGAATGATGTGTTTTAGGTGAGGACTGAATACTTTTTCCAATATGGAATCATTTCTGATAAGATCCAATTGAAATATTTTGGGTTTGGAGTTTTGACCTTGTGCATTGCTGTAATTGCTTTTAAGTCTATAAAGTTTGGACTTGTTACCTAACAGTGTTGAGTACTGTCATTTTTGTGATCTCAGACCTCTGAACATTTTTATTTCCGTTGCAGATGTTGCAGAGGGTAGGGAAGACAAGCCTACTACTGCTGATTCAACTGTCAAGCCGTCTACTCAAGTTATAGCAGCAAGTATGTCTGCTTTTGATCCATTAAAAAATCAAGATGAAATCAACAAAAATGTCTTGTCAGCATTTGGGCTGACAGATGATCAGGTGTCGGGTAAGAATATATATTTTACTGAAACGGTTGCTGACGTTTGCTCTTTCAGAATTGGCCACAGGCATAGGGCAATTTTATAGCTGGTACAGGTAGTCCTCACTTAAGGACCAGGCACTTAACAACCATTCCATTTAATGACAGCCTTGGAAAGAGTGCTAAACGGCCTGTAAAGTACTTCTGACCATCACAAAACCTCTCTTACTCTCACTCTCACACTCACACTCGTGTTTGCAGTCTGGGTTTCAAAAAGTAATATAAGCAAACAGCAGATGTCAGTGCTTTAAAACAGATATGGCATTACTTAAATGTGTTTCAGAGCACACGGCTGTACTGCAATCTACTCGCTGTTGCACAGATTGCTAATTTGGAATCTAATAGCATATTTGCATAGTATTTGAGAGATTATTTACATTATTTAAGATAATATTTCTGTAAGTAGTGAAATATGCATTGTTTTATGAACTTTGTTGTGGCAGTCATTAAGTGAACATCACAATCGTTATGCGAATGTCATGATTGTTAAGCAAACCAATTGTTCCTGGTGCGATAGTTTTTCTGAAAATGAAGTAAATGCTGGTTTTTGGCAAAAATATCACAAAACACATTCACATGACCAATGGGGCACTGCAAATGAGCTGCAAATGAGGGCCAGTTGCCAGGCACCCAAAATGCAATCAAAGGCTGGCAGGGAGAAGGGGTGTTGGAACTTCAGAACCTGCTTATAAGTGGTCCCTGGGTTTTTCATAGTAACTTGAATGGTCACTAAGCGACCAATTTTCAGTCAACTACCTGAAGTTACTTTATGACTATTTTAGAATCTCCTCTACTTCCAAATCATAATACTGCAAGGCAGGATAAAGTATAATATAATATCTGTTCACATGGACTTATACGTTTAGTTCACTCTAATTATAATTAAACCACATTTAAAAGTGTATCAGTAACATTTTGTAACTAATATTTCTGAGAAGTGAATCAAAGTCTGAGGGAACTTATTATCGTTGCTTCCTTTTGTGCAAAGTGCATAGGGCAGCAAACGTCTTTCAATGAATACTAATGGAACTACTTTAGCATAATATCAGGTATTTTTCATCTAGAATGGTAGTTACAGCTTAGTGGAAATGTGATAAATTGCTGTACTATGTCAGAAAGAATTTTTTTTAAAAAGCAAGCCATCCAATTCAAGCCATCCAAACTGAGAATCTAAGCACTTTTGAATTAATATTCTTTCTTAATAATAAATTATATTAGCATTTATAATCAGTATATTTATTCATTATATTAATAAATAATGTTTCTATCAATATAATATATCATATGCAGCATAGGTCTAGGCTGTAAGTATGCCCTGAAAACCTTGAGTTTGAATCCAAAAGTAGTCATCAGATACTGTAGTAATAGAAAGGAAAGCTACATAGGAAGTAATGCTACCTACTTGTATATTTAATTAATTTGATTTAAAGGTGACTAAAATTGTGTGAAATTGAATTTTATTTTATTCATTTCATTGTGGCTCCTACCCCTTTTTTGAAGTATGAATCCAGTCATCCATTCAAAGGCTAACTAGAAAAGCTATGCAATTCCAACACAGGGAATTAATTGTATGAAAGTTCTGCAACTATCTTACTGTATGTCATTTATTTATTTGCATCCCACCTTTATTATGAAAGTAAGAATATTGGATTCCAGAAGGCATTGTAGATTATTGTTCATTAAGTGTTTTCTTTTCAAAATATTTTCTTTTCTAGGACCACCCAGTGCCCCTTTGGAGGAACGTTCAGGAACACCTGACAGCATCACTTCTGGATCTTCTGCAGCTCATCCACCATGTGTTCAGCCACAGCAACCATCATATGGAGGATCTCAGCCCCAAACTGGTCAAATAGATGGTAAGCAATTTATTCATATTTATCCTACTCCCAGTGAATGTATTTGTCCTTTCATATCTCACAATGTGATACTGTTTATGACATTTGCTCCTGCAGTTCAACACCACTTTTGGCTGTTTACAGTTTAGTTTTCTTAACTGTTCCTGGTCTTGCTACCCTTACTTGTGACTGTGCTTCACTTTTAGATTTCTCTCAAATGTTTATATCTTGTGATATTATTGTCCTGCTTTTTTGGTCTTCATATTCATTTCTGACTATGTTTATGTTTAGTCACTGCTTCATTTTTTTCATTAAAATGTTATTCTGTTTCTTAGAATTGGGGATTTTGTTTTATACTAACTTTATATGCTAACAGATGGCTTTTAGATGTTTTAATTAATCACATACAGGAAACATGCATGATTTCTGGTGTAAACAGATTTTTTTGATTGTGTAACCTAACACTAGGTGGTGCACTAATGCTGAGTTGTACCAAAGAGTTCTCTCAAATGAAAAGCATAAAGAGCATTTGAAGGATTAGTATAGCGGCTTAAAAATGAAACAGTAGAAGTACTAATTAAATTTTCTAAATAAATAAGTACAAATGTTATCATTTTTTAAATATTTGATTCATCTCACAGACATTAAGTACATTTGATAGAAAATTCCAGTATTATTTCTGACCAAAAGGTATGCACAGAAACCTGGTTTTCCAAAGCAAGTCTGTGTTTCTGTAGGCTGTTCTGTGATTGTTATTATCTTCCTTTTGGTAGGTATTCCTCCCACAGGCAGTTAGTGATAATAATGTTCTTGTGGACAGAGTGAGAGAGAAGGAAGTGTATTCTTCTGTTGATAAAGCAAAACTTTTCTTACAAAGTGTTTTGCATATAACAGATCGCTATTCCTCTCTAAATCAATTTTTACTTGCTGCCAAAAGGCAAATATATTTTAATCTCTATATATAAACGTGAAAAAATGACTGACTGACTCATCACCAGATCTCAAAAACCATACCAGCTACAAACATGAAATTTGGTAGATGCATTCATTTGGGCATCTAGGTGCTCACTAAGAAAGGATTTTTCAAAATATTTTTAAGTGAGTTATTTTAAACTTTTAATTCCGGGTGGGTAGAGGGTTCTGATTGGACAAAATATACCACATCGTTTGTTACCTTTCTCCTGATTAGAGAACTTTCGCAGTCTGTTGTTTGATTTTGATTTTTTTGAGAGAGCATAATTATAGCACTCTAATCTTCAAACGGGTGAAGAGGAGCGAGGCTGGATAGCAGCAGCAGGTCCGAAAATTACAAAATGGGGATTGAGAGGGAAATCCGGCTGAGGCCTCCTTTGCAACATCACAGGCCTGGTCAGGTGTCTCTACTTCTTTTCTCTCTCATTTTCTCTGTCTGTTTCTCTCTGTTGCTTTCTCTCTCTCTCATTCCCTGTGTGTTTGTGTGTCTTTCTGTCTCTCTCTGTCTCTCTGTTTCTATATGTGTGTGTGTATGTCGGTCTCATTCTCCCCCTCACTTCCTCTCTCTCTGATTCTCTCTCCCTTTCTGTTTCTCTCTCTCTCTGTGTCTCTGTCTCTCTCATTCTCCCTCTCCCTCTCTTCCCCCCCTCTCTCCCTCTCTCTCTCCCTCTCTCGAAAGCTGGAACAAATATCACACTAAAAATGTGATATGATTTTTTATGATTTTGTTATAATTAAGTAAGCTTCTTAAATTTTGTTATATTAAATAGGTGCCTTTTATATTAATAAAATGAAAGTTCTCTGATCATTATTTTACAAATATATGTATCTTTTTAAAAAATTCATATTAGTTGTCTGCAGGATTTAAAATTATGAATTTCGTGGTCCTTGAGGTCCAAAAGGTTGGCGAACACTGAACTAGAAGACCTTCAAGGTCCCTTCCAGCTCTATCCTGATTGACTAAAATAAAATAATTAAACTTTCCAGGTAACCATCTTTATTCTTTGGTTATTTCATATATCAATGTGTACAATTTGAGAGACTTCGAAAACATTGAATCCATATTAAGTTTCATAGCAAGTGCAAGTGATACTATTTACACTACATAGCTTAACTCTTGACATAATTTTATCAGATCATCAGGATATTTAAGGCATCTAAAATTGATATAAATATTTATCTAATGAAGACTTCAGGAAACTTATCAACAATTTTGCACACTCAGCAGCAATGACTTGTCTTATTTTACAGAGGACAATGTTTTATTTAATTTCACGTCAGATTTCAATATTAAGATTATGAATTATGATTTTGAAGGTTAACATTCATAAGTGAGTACCAGAGTACTTGGTACAGCATTTATTTTTATGCATACACATCTATGCATACACATAGAACTGGTAATTCTTGTTACACAGACATCCTATTTCATTCTATTTTGAGATTTCTTCTCCAATATAGAAATTACCTGCTGAGAAAAAAGGAAATTATTTTTAAGAGTTGAAACTAACATTGAACTAACATTGAGCATTGAACTTAAATCCTAAACCCACTGTATAGTTTGGGTAAAAGAAATCCTTTTTACTTGTTCTTCAGTCACTCTGTCAATTCTCTTATATTCCCATTTTTGTAGGCTGATTTTTACATTAGGCATCCTATTATATATAGGGCTAAGCACATGAGAATATGACAACATCCATGTTACTGCTCACTCATGCTTTTATTGCACAATAAATTAAAATAACCTAATTTTGAACCTGAATACAAATACATTTCCTGCAAAAGTTGCATCTATCTTAATGGTAAAGATGAAGTAAAGAATTTAAAGACTACTTAACGCCAAAACACCAAGATTCATTTAGTCTCACAAATCTGTAGTATCACTTCCAAATATCAATGTAAGCTGACACACGAGCTATGACATTTAACAGCTTCTTTTGTTTGCTCCCAGGATCTGATATTCAGAAGCCTCATAGCTCTGAGCACTGAAACAAAGTTTAAGCAGTTATCTGCCTTTCCTCAGATAAAGTTGGACTGTGATACATTTTTGAGGATGCAAAATTCACAAGCCTGATCCAAGCTCTTGTTTTACACGCAATCAATAAGCACAAAGTTCAGCCCCTTTAAAATCAATCTATGACACAAATTTAAAATAGAAAGATGGCATATTTATTTCTATGCAACAGCATATTCATCTGTCAAGCTAAATGAGGTTTTAACCTATTTTGGATGAGGCTGTATTTCTCCTAAAATATAAAGTTTGCAATCTGAGCATGATCCTAGATCAGGCATTATCACTGGAGGCAGAAAGAACAATAGGCTGATAAGTTACCTTATAATTCATTATGAAACCACCTTTTGGTTTTACTGCAAAAACTGGTGTTTGAGACTACCTTTAAAAATTATCTATAATTTCTCTTGGTCTGCTACAGAATATCAAGGATATTAGTAAAGTTGGTTTATAAGATTATGATAGTTTAAATTAATATGGTTAATATATGAATATTATATAATTTAATATTCAGTATCAACTCAATGATAATGAACTTTCAACTAAGTTCTCTTGCTAAATAGTCCCTCACTATGGAAAGAATCATATATTCAGTTTAATCATCTGATTTATTTATTTATTTATTTATTATTATATTTATACCCCGCCCTTTTCCCCCCGAAGGGGACTCAGGGTGGCTTACAGGCATCATTAAAATACAAACAAAAATACAAAATACAG
>JANHFO010005318.1:36721-47890 GCA_032468095.1 Pareas carinatus
TGACAAAGGAGAAAGAGAGAGGGGGAGGAGGAGAGACAGGGTAAAAGAAGAAAAGAGAAAGAAGGAGAAAGAGAGGGGGAGGAGGAGAGACAGGGTAAAAGAAGAAAAGAGAAAGGAGGAGAAAGAGAGAGATAAAGAGGGTCGGGGGAGAGAGGGTAAAAGAGGGTGACAAAGAGAAGAAATAGAGAGAAGGAAGGATGCAGAATTTTTAAAAAAACGTAACAGAGCACGGGTACAAAAAGTTAGTCATTAGTATAAAGCTTAGGTATGCAGTGCATTCAGAAAGTATTCAGACTTCCTTCACTTCTGTCAATTTTGTTATGCTGCAGCCTGATTCTACTGTTGTTGAAATTCATTTTTTTTCTCATCAATCTGCAGTCAGTACTCCATAACGACAAAGTGAAAAGAAATTTTTTAGAAATGTCTGTAAGTTTATTAAAAGAAGAAGGAATATTTCAGCAGGCAACTGAAGAAAGATTAGATTTGCTGTCTCTCAAATGAGTCTTCTGAGTTGCCTTCCATTCTTTGTCTAACATTTTTCTTATATGGTATAAACTAATTGATCAATATCGTCAAACCCTGGATACATAGACTATGTGGCTTTCATGCCTGTATCCAAATGGTTTTCTTCCCCAGATATGAATGATACCTTTACTTTAGTAATGTGGGAAAAACCACTCTTTTGCTACATATTTGGAGTCCAGTGTCTTTTTTTCTGGGACAATCTTACCTGCGTTATTATTGATATTAGTTACATTTTAATTTATTATGTTGTACTAAACAATAAATTCTCCTAACTGACTGAATGGAATGATATACAAATTTTGCAGTGTATAAATAAATGCAAACTTAAATGCAGTATTATAGTAAAATTCCCTTTAACAACATCACCTTGTATTGGGTTTCAGGTTTTCCACTGTAGAATGGGTTTGATTTGTGGTTATAATAGACTTATCTTTTTCAGATGTGCCTCCATTTTCTGTTGATACAACTTTATATTCTGAAATTAAGAAGATCATCTACAATTACTTACATGATTTTAGTTTTGTCAAACGTCTTTATCTAGTGTCTATTTTGTTCTTTTACATTTCAAAGTAGATTTATTTTTAAAATTGAAAGATTTTATCACTTAGTTCAATTAAAAAATCTCTTTAATTCTACAGATATTGAGCCCAAAATTATCTTGCTAACTGAAACATTTATTACGTGAATTTTGCCCCATTTTATGAATTTTCTTGGCACAGTTGTTAAGTGAATTGTTGTATTTGCTAAGCTAGTAAGATGGTTGTTAAATGAATCTGGCTTGTCAGAAGGTCGCAAAAGGTGATCACATGACTCCAGGATACTTCAACTTTCATAAATATGAACCAGTTATCCAGCATCTGAATTTTGAACATGTGGTTCTTTGGATGCTGCAATGATCGTAAGTGTGAAAAAATGATCATAAGTCACTTTTTTCAATGCTGTTGTAACTTTGAACAACCACTAGATGAACTGTTGTAAACTGAGAACTACCTTTATAGTAATTGAGCATAATTCTGGAATAATATATCAAAATCTTATTTCCCATAATCTTATTTAATGTCTCATAATATTTTAATATTGCCAGGGTAGATATCAATTCAAAAATAAGTGATAAAAACATGATACCTCAACTTATTTAGCCTACAACACTGGATTAATTATAATAAAAATAGACATAATCGATAATACTTTAATCCTGAGCCAAACTGCTTGTCAGTCCATAGACTGGAATGATTCCGAACTGGTTCTGAGCTCTAAGGTGCCCTAGAGAGGCAGCGAAGAGGAGGGGATGTTCTGTGGTCTTGGGAAAGGTGGCGGCCATCCTGAGACCGAGAAGGAATCCTCAGAAGATCTATGAAGCTGGCTGCGGAAGCGCAGCATTCAGTTGCAGATGAGCCCAGAAGCAAAAATGAAGTAGTTTGAAAGTCAAACCACAAAAGAGGCATGACATTGACAAATAGCCACTTAGTTGAGTTTTAAAATTCCTACTGCAAAAAAGAATGCTACCTGATTAAATAGAAGATTTAAAAAGAAATAATTGGAAAGAGAAAAAGATTGGCGATCGAATACAGAAGAGCTTATTAACTATATAAAGTATTTGGAACTGAAATAAAGACTCTAGGAAGAAGAAGATAATCCTAACTAACATTAAAGTTTAAAGGAAGATTATATTTCCATATCTCATACTGGAAAAGTTTTTTTAAAAAAGATCTTTATTGATGTATAATTAGAAGTGAAAGTGACACTCGGTGGTGAAAGTTAAAAGTCTGAACTTGAAAAGAACAGCTGTGAACTATTTTTTTGAAGCAAGAAAGTAAATATTTGAACTTACTAAGAAACGAAATCATGGAAATTTGTTGCAGAGTGAGTAAAGTGCTAAGAAGATTCTCTACATAAGAAATAATGACAAGACAAATGGATAAAAGTATTCAAGTGATATTAATGACATTTCAACAATCCTTTGAGAAGCTGCTGAATCAACAGGCTGACAAAATTAATGTTGATTTTTAAAAGATTCATTAAAAATTGGATGAACAAAGAAACATGATTATACAAAATCTAAAAGAAAGGCGAGAAGTTATAGAAAAAATGGATACAAAAGTGGAGGGAACAGAAGAAAAAAAGCAGCAAATTTTCAGGGATTTGATCCTGTTCAAAGTGGAAAGATTTAACTACTACACAAAACTTCAAAAATTGGCCGAGGAAAGGCAAGGGGAGTTAAAAAGAAAGGTGCTAACTACTTTGATCAAAGCAAAGAACAGTACAGTTGGACAAATCAACAAGGAAATAAAGGGAATATACAAAACACATTCAAGGAGCTACAATAGCTCAACAGAAATACTTCTGAGATCTATGAGGAAGATAAGAGGGGAAAGGCAGAGAAGATTGAGAGATGCAGATACAACATTTGATGAAAAAGAAATTCAAATGTGGGAGATATGGAAAAAATGTGAACAGATAAGAATATTGTAAATGACTGAACTTTAAATTATAGAGCCTTCTTGATAAATCAGGATATGAGCCTAAGTGACCATTGATAGAACTTGAAACTTGATAGAACTGTTATGATAAGGATGTAAAAATTGACATTTTGAAGATGCTCTTTAAAATATGATATTATTCAAATGGTTTAAGATGTTTAAAATTGATTTGAATCTTGAAGACAAAGAAAAATTAGTATATTTTATATGAAAAGTAGATTTGATAAGGATGTAAAAATAGAGGGTTTTTCCTTTTAAAAAAAAATGATTTGAACGTTGATGAGTTGGTTACTGTGTAGTGATTTATAGAGGATTTTTTAAAATAAAAATCTGGATTTAAATGTTGAAAGATAAACAAAAAACGGAGGATTAGATAAGAGATTAAGATATAGGAAGTAGAAAAAATGAATGTTTGTTACTTTGTAATGATAGAAAACTGATAAGTTTGTTATTGTGTAGTGATTTATATAGGATGTTTTATAAAATGTGAAACTATATAAAAGATCTAGGATGTTCAAATTGATTTAAGTGTTGAGAGATAAATTTAAAATGGAGCATGAGATAAGAGATCAAAAGAGCAGGAGATATGAAAAATAGATAAGTTTGTTACTTTGTAGTGTTCTATATAGAAGAATTTATATAATATGAAATTATTCAAAAGGGTTAGTAGGTTTAAAATGGATTTAAAAGTTACATAAATGACTAGATAAGAACTAGAAGGAGTAGGCATGAAATTGTACTAGCAAGATTGATAAGAATTGAGGAAAGATATTTGAAATGTATGTCTGGTGGTCGAATGTTGATTGAAATATTTAATCACGTTTCTTTTTTAGTTTTTTGTTTTCCCAAAAATGAATAAACATTTTTTTTCAAAAAAAGAAGAGGAATGGAAGACTGAAGATGTCTGCCTGAAATTGAAGATGAGAACTGCAGTGAAGAATGAGAACTAGTGACTAGAACATCTCAGGACAAGAGGGGACAGGAGATCACTCAAATGTAGTCCAAATATCTGTTCCTCATGAGGAGAATGCAGGGTAGTGGCATTCCTGTGAGTTTGAATACTGGGAGACAACAGGAATAGCCATCTTGCTAGCAACCATAGTTGGTGCCTTTTAGACTTCCAGACTAGTCTTAGGCATGACAGCTGGCTAGGTCCCTTTCGATCAATTACTCTCTCTTAGTTCTATCCACCTCGCAGAGTTGAGAAAAAAATAAGAGAAGAAAGGCATATTAGGTATGTTTGGGGCCTTGAATCATTTATAGAAATAATAAAGCTTGGATAATAGATAAAAAATTAAAAAGAATATTAAGTTCACTAACCTCACTTATTAATGAACTTTCAGAAATTGCTCGTAAACTACCTTTAAACTATTAGAGACCTTTGGAATGACAAAAACACTACGTGAGTTTGTCTTCAATCTTCCATGCAAATTTTTTTAACCATAGCTTAAGAATTCACAGAAACTGAAATAAACAGCATAAAGCTAATTACCTTTCTAAAAGACATTGCGCTTTAAAAGATAAGAGCTGAGATCTTGGTCCAGAAATGTTCATTCTGTTTTTTAAAAAATCATTAGCTGACTGAAGAGCCCTAATAAGTTCCCAGTTTTTCAAAACTGCTTAGAAGAAGTGTGTACGTTTACACAATGCCTGGAGAAGACAAAAACCTAACTAACCTGTAACAGTTTCATTTACTGGTTCTTGCCAATTCAGTACCACAAAAGATGGACATCCCTCAACAGTCACCACGGTGAGGTTTGTAGGAGGTTTTTGGGGGGCACTAGAAGCAATGTCTGTGTTGTCCTCCATATTAGATGGAAAGTGTTGCATAGTATCTGTGATGGAACAAGGTTCATCGTCCTTTTTTTTCATGAATTTCACATGGTCACCTGAAAAGACAAGATCGACATTTGCACTGAACACAAAAGAGATAATAAAGCAATTAAAAATATAGTACTTTAGATGGCAATATAGAGAGAGAAATGCTTTCCACAAAATATTTTCATTATAAGTTTCTTTCATTATAAGTTTCTAGTTCAACCCATTGCTCAAGCAGGAAACACTATACCACTTCAGACAAATGATTGTCCAATCTCTTCTTAAACTATACTTACTTTCCAAAATGGGTAAAACTAGAATTGGAGCATCCATGTCAAATATCCTATTCGTTTTTATGTATGAAAATACGATTAGAAGATGAGGAGTTAGGAAGAAGGATAGATGGAATAACAATGAGAATAGGCCACAAATTAGAATAAATTAAAAACAGAAGACACACTGAGTAGCCACAGAAGGATTAGTTGGAAGGAGCAGGAGAAAGACAGAAGGCTTAAGTAAGTAAGGTTAAGGTACGAGAGGAGGAAAGGGTTAGAAAGGGAAGAAAGGAGAAGAGAAAATGAGAAGTGTGAAAGGAGAGAACGAGGAAGGATAGAGGAAGTAGAGAGGGTAAGAGGGGGTGAGGCAAGAGTGAAAAAGAAAGATAGATGGAATAAGATTGAAAACTAGCCAAAAGACAGTTAAAAACAGGAGACATACAGAATGGTTAAAGAAAGACAAGCCAGAAAGAGAAGGGTAGATGTAGAAAGTTCAAGTAAGTAAGTTTAGGGATAGAGGTAGGTAAGAATGATGAAAAGGCGAAAGAGTGAGAAATAGGGTAAAGAATCCAGGGGGTGGGAAATGATACAATTAATAATGTAAATAATAGAATTAATCATAGGACAGATGAAAGAGACTGCGGTTTTGTAAGGTTATCAAAACATTGAAAAGATAAATACGGATTCTCTCCCCCCCCCATCTTTTTGAAAAGAAAAACCCCAATACTTAAGGGTTGAAAGGGTGAAAGATGTGGAAATAACTTGAAACTGCAGTCGAAATATAAGTAAAATCTGTATATGAATATATATGTTTAACAGTGATGAGAAAGAAGCAATATCCAAAGACATAGTTTATATAAAAAAGAAAATGTGTATTCCATTTAATGTAATGTAAATATAAGGACTGTTTCTACTACCCCCTACCTTTGATTATATAATTGTATAGTGAAAAAAATCAATTAAAAAAAACTAGAATTGGAGCATCCATGTCAAAATGCCTATTCTTTTTTATGTATGAAAATACGATTTGGGCACCAGTTTTAAGAGCTCTTTATTTAATTAGAACATTCCTTGAAATAAAGAATTTCTACAAAGGGCTAGCAATGGTACTGGACGTATTAGATGGGACAATAGCAGTACCAATAGCACTTAGACTTATATACCGCTTCATGGTGCTTTACAGCCCTCTCTAAGCAGTTTACAGAGTAGGCATATTCCCCCCAGCAGTCTGGGTCTTCATTTTACAGACCTCAGAAGGCTGAGTCAACCCTGAGCGGGTGAAACATGAACTGCCGGACTTCTGTCAGCCGGCAGTCAGCAGAGGTAGCCTGCAGTACTGCACTCTAAGTGCTGCACCACCGCGGCTCCTGGTGGTGTAGTGATTAGATAACTAAGATGCCCAGTCTCAGTTGCTCCCATTCTGTTTACGCTGAACACAGGGAAACTGATCTGAATCCCCCTAATATCTTAATACAGTTTAGTATCATTTTAATATTTAGTAGTAATATTTTAATTTAAAAAAAAATAAAAATGATTTTATTGGTTATATCTAAGTAACCTTGCTAAAGAAAATTGTCATAAGATATTGCAAAATATTTTTAGAAATGAAAATTAATACTTCTCCTGGGCTATATTAATGTTTATAATGTTAGCAATAAGGCTGCAAATTACTGCAGATAGTGAATGTAGCCAGGAAATTAAAAAACGCCTGCTCCTTGAAAGGAAAGCTATGGCAAATCTCAGCTGCATTTCAAAAAACAAATACATCACTTTGTCAACAAAGATCTGTATAGTAAAAGCCGTGGTTTTCCTAGTTGCAATCTATAGCTGTGAGAGTTGGAAAGCTGAAGGTCGAAGAATTGACCCCTTTGAGTTGTAGTGCTGGAGAAGATTCTTGAGAGTCCCTTAGACTGCAAGGCAATCAAATCAGTCAGTTCTAGAAGAAATCTACCCTGACTGTTTATTAGAAGGACAAATGATGAAACTGGGACTCAGATATTTTGGGCACCTAATGAAAAGAGAGGACTCATTAGAAAAGGCTGTGATGCTGGGAAAGATGGGAGGCAAAGGAGAAGGGGACGGCAGAGAATCAGATGGCTGGATGGAGTCACCGATGCAACAGGCATGAGTTTGGGCAGACTGTGGGAAGTTGTGAAGGACAGAGAGACCTGGTGGGCTGTAGTCCTTGGAGTCGCAAAGGGTTGGACATGACTTAGCGACTGAACAACAGCAATGCAATATAAGGTTCAAGTAATAGTATATAGGTCCCAATTGGACAAAAATTAATGTATATTCTGCAACTATAATTAAACCTGACCTAAAATCTGTGAATAGTATGCTGCTTAAAGAACAATATAATACGTAATATGAAATATTTCTACTGTTGCTTATCATTAACTTAAATTTGTAAATTTCTTGGATCTGGCCAATATCTTCAGTTAAGCTAGAAATAAATTTGGTCAGGATTGAAACAGAGATGTTATGGAATCACTGAGATTTGGGATTACTTTTGATATAGCACAGACTCCTAATATGAACAATTAGGAGTTTAAATATGAGATGCAACATTTTGTTGTGTATATGTCCAGTAAGTATGAATGGATTACTTGAACTACTTTTAAGATGCACATCCAGATATGCACAAATTTTATATGTCTGAACTTTTAGTAGGAAAGCTGGCATAGAGTCAAACTGGCACAAGCACAGAGTAGCAGCAGCCTAACTGATAAGTGGATATATATCTTGTGTCTTAGTCTCCAAATTTCAAACAGTTCTCACTCTGTAAGTGATAATGACTATTCAGAATGTCTCAGATTTATTGAATGAAGTTAGAAGTATCTTCTGTGAAGACATTGAGTTGCATACACTGGCAATTCTATAGTGGGAACTGGCATATTCTAATTGAAATGAGAAGTGACAAAATAAAGAATTCATGCAGCACACTTCCATGTTTTACCATGAATTTCAATAGGTTTGTTGCCTTGTATGGATCTATTTTACCCCAAATCTCAGCTAGAACAGCCACCTAAGTGCAGGAAATTGTCTATAACAATGCTGATTGTATATAGCACTAGCAATAGCACTTAGACTTATATACCACTTCATAGTGCTTTACAGTACTCGCGAAGCGGTTTACATTGTCAGCATATTACCCCCAACAATCTGGGTCCTCATTTTACTGGACTCAAAAGGATGGAAGGCTGAGTCAACATGGAGTCAATCAGGATCAAACTCCTGGCAGTGGGCAGAGCTAGCCTGCAATACTGCATTCTAACCACTTGCCACCACAGCTCTCAGCCCAGAAATAACTGCTACTCTGAATCCTTGAGGAGGACTGATCTATATAGCAGTATTTTTTGTTTTGTTAGCTATGTATATTTTTTATATTGTTTATTGTAAGCCGCCCTGATTCTATGGAGAGGGAAGGTATATAAATACGAATAAATAAATAAATAAATAAATAAATAAATAAATAAATAAATAAATACATACATACATACATACATACATACATACATACATACATACATACATACATTTATTTGACTATTCTTGTCACCAAGTAATGTGGTCAGTTGCATATTTTAGTTTCCAACCTATTATACAGCTCTTGCTTGAAAAATTGCCTAGCTAAAACAAGGTACTAGAACAAAAAAATGCTTCGTAATATATCTAATAATCTTGAAATGAGAATCCCTGGAAATGAATGTCAGCTCAAAAGGAAATGAAGCTTTATTAAAGAAGAATTCATTTTAAGAAAGTGGAAGATAAAAAAGATAACATACATTGTTTAACAGGTTCCCCGCCCCCCAAGATAATTTTTGAACATACCTGTATACCTTGGTGTGCCTGAAATGTCAGTCTCCGATGTAGGGATAGAACTGAACATTGGATTGCCTAAGCCCAGAACAATAGCATAGCATTAATGAAACCCTGGTTTTCTACCTTGTAAAAACTTTTTCTGTTCAAAAGCTCTCATTTTAATCATACCTCAATTTTAAAACCTCTCCTTAGATAATGCTTGGAATAATGTTCACATTTTCTTAGGGAAAGGTGGCATTGTAAAAATTTCAGTTTCTTTGAATCTCTGAAACTATGATATCTTCAACCAAGTAATCAAATTCATTATTGTTAATTAGTAATTTCATGATATTATAACTCTTTACAATTCTAAAAAGACGGATTTTGTTTTTTCTGATTTTTTTGTGGAAAAATTATTTCAATAATCTAATTATTTGGTTGCTTCTGTAGAGAAAACAACACTTTAAAATGCTGAAAATAAAACAATCTAATCCTTTATTTTAAAGCATGCTATTTATCTTAATAGCTAGGGAAATATATAAATAAATATTCTGCTACAAGAAAATACTGTAAAACCTTGATGGGCGAGTATAATTAGTTCCAGGACCGTATTTAATGCTTATTTTCATAGTTTGAAAAAGTCCCTTTGCTGTTCTTCACAAGAACTTATTGTTTTAATCATCCTACATACTTTGATGTACTTGGACACTTTACCGTTCCCTTCTAATGCCAAATAATTTATGAAAATGCACTAATGTAATATAGCTGCAAAGTGCCCCATCAGGACTTTGATTGTCACAGCTCTTGTCAGTGAAAAATGACAGTTTCCCTACATTCTGCTCCCTTTTCTTTGGTTAATTACTTATTAAAATTTCAACAAAATCATGTTTGTCTTAGATGATCGCGTACCTGGCTCCCTGCCACGTGACAGCAGCCCTGCCTGAGCTACTCGATGTCATCGCCGAGGTGGCGGTTGAGACTCCCAAACTTTTAGTTATGGGAGATTTCAATCTGCCATCTGCGGGCGAGACATCTGAAGTAGCTCGGGAGTTCATGGCCACCATGACGGCCATGGACCTGACCCAACTAATTCAGGGACCCATGCACTCGGGGGGGACACACACTGGACCTGGTTTTTGCCTCTGGACAGTGGTTGAATGGCTGAAACTTAGAGGAGATAGTTGTGGAGCCCCTGTCATGGTCGGACCATTGTCTTCTTCGATTGGACTTCCCCAGTGCTACATCCTGCCGCAGGGAGGCGGAACAGATCAAATAGTTCCGTCCCAGGCGCCCGATGGACCCCGAGCGGTTCCAGACGGAGCTTGGGCCACTTCTGGATGTCCTGACTCATGACTCGGCTGAGGAGCTCGCAGCCACCTGGAATAGGATGGCTGGTGCTGCCCTTGACTGGGTGGTGCCTTTGCAGCCTTTGACCCAGCACCGCATCGCCCCGGCTCCCTGGTTCTCCAAGGAGCTGAGGGAAATGAAGCGCCGGAAAAGACATCTAGAGAGCAGTTGGAGATCCAGCCATTCCGTTCCTGATCAATCTTCTCTTGGGACCTTTACTAAGGCCTATATGGGCGTGATCAGGGTGGCTAAGAGAAATTATTTCTCCGCTCTGATCGAGTCTGTGGATAACCGCCCCGTGGCCCTGTTTGGGGTGACCAGTTCTATCCTTTATTTGAGGGGACGGGACGACCAATCGCAGGGTTCGGCGGAGGAGTTTAGAGGTTATTTCCAGGAGAAGATCACGCAGATCCAGGATGGTTTGGACTCTGACTGGACAAGTCCAGACGGAGTGACGGATGCAGGTCTTGAGACGATTTTCTGGGATGAGTTTGAGACATTTCCCCCTGAGAACATGGACAGGATCCTGGGGTGACTGAAGGCAACCAGATGTTTATTGGACCCGTGCCCCTCCTGGCTGGTGCTGGCCTCTCGGGAGGTGACACAGGGCTGGCTCCAGGGTATTGTGAATGCTTCCTTGCGGGAGGGTGTCATCTGTACCATCTTGAAAGAGGCGGTGGTGAGGCCCCTCCTCAAGAAACCTTCACTGGACCCACCTTCTCCTTCGGGGAGAAGGGCGGTATAAAAATTTAATAAAATAAATAAATAAATAAATAAATTATCGTCCTGTCTCCAATCTTCTCTTTGCGGCGAAGGTTGTAGAGAGTGTGGTTGCACAACAGCTCCTCCGGTTCCTGGATGAATCTGTCTATTTAGACCCGCTCCAGTCCGGCTTCAGGCCTGGGTACAGCACGGAGACGGCA
>JANHFO010005318.1:48731-59830 GCA_032468095.1 Pareas carinatus
GACGGCACCCTGAGGAGGCCCTCTCTGTGGGAACGAACCGGTCGGTGAGAGGTATTAGCTGGCAGAATGCGGTCCTGAATATTATGTTCTTCAGGACCTTGCTTCATTTGCTTATTATTGTTTAATCTACTTTGTTAGTAATGATTTGCCAGGTTTCTTTTCTTCTCTTTCCTCCCCCCCACAATTGTTTTATATAGCATTAAAATGTGATGCAGAAATGCAATCTAAAATAATAGAGACATACATGTCTTAACAGGAAAGTAACAATGGGTAAGCATCCTACATAAGAATTCTAATATCAGGAGGATCTTGCAATGCTTGACTGTGATGTTACATTTTGCTTGTTTCCAAAATGGAAACTTGGCAAAAAAAAAAAGCAACAGAACATTTTAAATGCTTGTTTAAAACTGTGAAACTTTTTCTCAAATGACATTACAGCATATTGTAATTTAAATTTCTGGCCTTATAACTGATATATATTTTAAATTGTTTTTTAAAAAGTGGTTCATTTTGTATTGTATTTTTGTGGTTGCTGTTTTTTAGATGGCTGTACACGGCCCTGGGTCCCTTCGGGGAGAAGGGCAGTATAAAAATATAAATAAATAAATAAATAGATAAATAAATAAATAAATAAACAAATAAACAGATAAACAGATAAATAAATAAATAAATACGTACACAATTTCAGTTCCATATTTTATCAAACTTTCAAAACAAGACCTATACAAATGAAATGACTGAATGCAAATGCCATCAGCTCCTAGTTACCTGTTGGGACAGCCCTTTCATGAAACTCTGCTGTGACTCCTTAGGTGAGCAAATACAAATTAGGTTTCCAGCTCTGCTCAGTTATGTAATTACTCTTTTCTGGACATTATTTTGGATTCTGGTCATTCTTTTTATTATTATTATTATATATTTTTATTAGTTTTGATTTTAGCAAAGATATCATATCGAATGTACTTCATACATATTATCCATCATACAAGGTCTGGCGACGTTTCGGCAAGGTCTCACTTGCCATCATCAGGCTGGTGCTTTTGGCTTCTTGCTAGTCTGAGCAAAGTGTGATCTGAGTTTCCTTTTATCTATAAATACTGGTGGAAGGGTTTGATGTGCTGGGCTGGTTGACTGGGTTGTTATTTCTTCAAGTAATTCTTCAAGAGACTTGAAGAAAAAAAGAAAAGGAAAAAAAACAAAGAAAATTCAAAACGTTTAAGAAAAGAAAAAAGTAAACGTTTTTCTTGCAATTCTTCTCTCTTTGTCCTTTCCCTTAGTTTGTTTTATCTTTTGTTGTTTTATTAAAACCTTTAATAACATTATTTGAAAAAAATAAAGGGCTGACCACAAAATGTAATGGACATTATTCAGTCATTGATTGCATTGGAATCAAGTACTGTTCTTGCTGTACCTTCCCAACTATGAAAGCAATCCTTCTTTGCATTTCATGTCCTGAGTAATAAACTGTGTGATTTTCTGACTTAAAGTTGATCTCAGTCCATCTCAATTCACTGATATTTAAGATGTGAATTTTTAATTGTTTCAATTTATTGTGTTGATGCTTTTCCATGTTCATGTTTTTTCATACTCATGTTTCTTATGATTCATGTTCCTACTGTAATTCTACATTTACAACTTCAGCTCTTCTTTTCCTGTATGCATCAGCAACTAGATATCTCTAGAAGCTAGATAGCTTGGATGTATGAGGGTGGATGCTTGTTCTCCATGCTTGTGAGTTGATTTCCAAATGTTTCATTACCAGGCTAGGTAACATCTTCAGTAGAATTTAGAGAATTCTACTGAAAATTTTAAGGAACGAGACCCATCACAAGGTCCTCGCCTGACATGACCCTCCCATCACAAAACCTACTGACCACACAAAGACCTTTCAAACAGAAGAACACCAACACTGACATTCCCTAAATTCTCCTGAAGATGTTACCTAGCTTGGTAATGAAATGTTAGGAAACCAACTCGCAAACTCAGAGAATGAACCTCCACTCTCATATTCCAGATGCTTTAATCTAACCATTCCATAAACATCATTAATAAACCAAAAGATCCCTAACTCTTCCTCAGTAACATGTTGATGGCCTTCTACTGTAACCTGAGGATCCCATCATCTAGCACTGTGCTATCCATCTTCTTATACCATATTCCATCAATTATAAGACATCATCGATTATAAAATGCACCCTTATTTATTTAGAAATAGAAATAGCTTTTCATTTAAATATAGTGTAGTGGGGGAAGAGGTGAAAGAGACCTCTCAGAGAGGTTTCCTCCCAAGCTGGGGCCGACAGCTGTATCTTATAATCGATGTAATGCGGTATTTGCTATCCATATGAAGTTCTTGCTGAAAATGGTTTACCATTGCCTTCTCCTAAACTGTATGAATTAATACTCTGCAATTGTATTAAAGTAATAATCTGCCTTCAGTATTCTTCCTATATGTCTGTTGCTGAATATGGTTGCTTACTTGCTTTAGCTGTGCATCTGGGAAGACTTTCATGCCTTGGGTGACTTTGCTGGGACTATAAGTATATAGTCTTGGCATAAACTTCTGAGTTGTTCACACATCACTTCCAGGAATGGACATAGGACAAGTAGCCACTGCCAACTTGGTGCCACTACCAGGGAACCAGCATCTTGCCACTGGGTGTCTAACCACAGCCAGCTGACCATTGCTGTTTAGAAACGACCCATTTCAGACCTGCTATTTCTCCACAGGCCCATCTGGGTGCCTGCGAACAGATTTTCCATTTTTGCTGGAGCCGCAAGAGACCACTGAACAGCTTACAGGAGGGAAAGGAAAAATCAGCAGCCTACACATCCTACAGCCTACTGCCGAGTGGCTGTGGCTGCCGGCGTCCCAATATAGCCAGCTCTCTACATCACTGGCTATTGGGGGTGAAACTTTGGCCCCCACAGAAAGGGTTCACAACTTGGGTGTCCTCCTGGATGTACGGCAGTCCTTAGTAGATCATGTGGCAGCCGTCACCAGGGGGGCCATTTACCAGGTTCACCTGGTTCGCCAGTTGCGTCCCTTTCTAGATCGAGACGCCATGCGCACAGTCACTCAAGCACTCGTCACGGACCGCCTGGACTACTGTAAAGCTCTCTACATGGGACTCTCCTTGGGGCATGTCCGGAAGCTCCAACTGCTCCAGAATGCGGCCGCGTGGGGGGTGTTGGGGGCTAGTAGTAGGGCGCATGTGGCCCCCCTCCTGCGTGAGCTGCACTGGTTGCCGGTGGACTTCCGGGTGCGCTTCAAGGTGTTTCTGATGACCTTTAAAGCGCTCCATGGCTTAGGACCCAGTTATCTACAGGACCGCATTCTGCCGGCAAATACCTCCCACCGACCTATTCGCTCCCACAGAGAGGGCCTCCTCAGGGTGCCTTCGGCCAGACAATGTCAGCTGGCGACGCCCAGGGGGAGAGCCTTCTCTGTGGCAGCTCCCTCCCTCTGGAATGACCTCCCTCCAGAGATTCGTGTTATTTCTGACCTCCGTGCTTTCCTTTTTATCCAGGCCGGCTTGGCTTAACCACACCTCTCCTGTTTCAAATGTCAAATTACTTTTAAACATTTTAAATTTTTGGTTTAAATTGGTTTTAGATTTCGGCTTTTAAATTTTAGCCATCTTTATATATATAATTTTAATTATTCTTTTAAAATTGTGTTCAATATGTCTTTGTTTTAAATGGCTGTACACCGCCCTGGGTCCCTTTGGGAGAAGGGCGGTATAGAAATTTAAATAAATTCAAATTCAAAATGTCATGCTTGTCTTTCTTAGGCATATCCTAGGACCAAATATTATAGGAACTACTACAAATAGTTGTAACTACAACATTAAACCTGTCTCAGCTCCCAATTTTCCAAGAGTCAACTTGTTAGGACTTCTCTAATGACTAAGGCTTGCAAAGGTAACATATGATGTTCAACAGAACAAAATAAGAAAAATGTTCACAAATACTTGGAATGGTATAATGACTATTGGAATTGCTATCCCATTTATATTAAGCTAAAAGACTGATATTAATAAAAACAGAGAACTTGGAACTGTGCAATTCCATTCTTACTGTAATCTGGAGATGCTGCTGCTGTAGGTAGCTTTTTAGGTGAATTTGTTTTCACAAGGGAACTTGGCCAAGTGGGTTTTGCTACAGATGATGTGAGAAATGAAGACACTCGTGGTATCAAGACAGTTCCTATTTGTGGGGGGGAGAAAATTTGAATCTAATTGGAATCTACACAGACTTGATGTAAAATAAACACATCATAATGATAAAAGATATTCATTAATCAAAATGATTATTTAAAAATGTTCTCTCTGAGTAATTTTACACAAAGAGAGGCAGATATGAATTTTCACCCAAATGTAAATTCTTGAATATAAGGAGTCAATGTATAACTGTTTTTATTAAGATGTTCCTAATATTGATTAGCATATGGTATAGTATTCAATTAAAAGCCTAAATGAGTAAGCTTAACTTCAGCAGATCTATGCAAAATATATTTATTCCCATTGTAAAAAAAAACAAACCTCTGAAACATTGGCCAAAATACACTTTACAATGCACAACTCTGTATTGATACTGTCTGCTCACATCTAAGGTAATTACCTGACTGAAATGTTCTTTATTATGGTGCACTTGAATCTGTATTCTCATATCCCCATTCTGAAGAATTTAGTAATACGTAAATATTTTTGTAAAATCTTTCATTGGGTTTTTGTTTGTCCTCCAATACAAGTTTATTGTGGCTAGACCGCAATATTTCTCATATCAAATATCAACTCCTGCATAGTATACTATTTGAATAGCTACTCACAAGTGAGTATGCAAATTCTATGGGGGAAAGGATATTGGCAAAAAGGTGTATATGGGGAGAGGTCACAGAAGAATTATACATGGCAGGTTATGTTTCTTCATTGCTCATCAATCTCATGAATAACACAATCAATATTTTGCCTGGAAGCATTCTAGGAGGTTTGCAAAAAATTGTGATAGTTCAAATGAACAATTTAGATGACTGATCACAGGACTATCAATTGCATTTACAAAACAAAAGGCATATTTTATTATTTATTTCTTTATTTGGCAACCATTTTGCCGCAATGTGACACTTGCTTTCTAGTTACACTGAATATAAGTAACCCTTGAGCATATATAAAGAGAGTTATATGTATTATGACAATAAATGCAAGAAAAAAACTCTATTGCTTATGAGGATGACATACCTGAACGGCTAGGTTTACCGGTCACATTGTTGGGTGACAAAGGTCTTCTTCGTATTGGTGTAGGTCTGACAGGACCTAAAGGAGGTCGTGGAGAACCAGGTAGTGTAGCTACTGCATAATGTTACAAGACAACACTGTTAATGGGATAACTGCACACCATGTAATCAGCAAGAGAAAAATGGCTAATAGCTACACTTTTCAAGCACATTCCTAAGGCATGAGCATCAGTGAAAAAAGCTGCAAAAGTACACAAAACATAGACAGGAAGGAGCTGAAATGTGTTGTTTTTGAGGCATTAGATTTCTTACAGTAAAATATGCATCAGACTAATCAAGTGTACGGCAAGGCAGCTAAAGTAATTTGTTAGAATGGATGCATCTTGTTCAACTTGGAATATTTACAGACTTTTGCCATGTATACTTATATTAGTAGATAACAGAGTAGGTGGTCATCATAAAGGAATGGTGAAGGTGAAACACAATGCCCATTTTCCCCTAGAAATATGATGACTGCTTATGCTACAAAGATCTATGAAATGGGACAACAGCGCAACAGTAGTGTCAGTCAGGGGAAATGAACACAACCTACCTGCTCTCTCATAAAACCAATACAGGAAGAAAAAACATTACTTAGCAAACTGTTCAGTGCAGATTTTTTGTTAAAGAATGTTCACTTCATTCAGTGGCTTATCCTCCTTGACTAAGGAATATGGTTTGAGATGAACTGAGATAGAACTGAATAGCGGTATGAAGCGGTTCATATCTAGTTAGTCAAATGTTTCAGATCTTCCTATATACATAAATATGTGTCTTTCTTTAAAATCCAGTAGAACTATACTGTAAGATTTAATTTATTACAATTGGTTTTTTTCAAATGGATATTGTAACTGCAGTAGTAAGTCTGTTTATATTAATGTAAATTAATTTTTCTGTCCTTAATAAGGAGATTTTCTTTTACAAAATTTAAAGCTATTGTTTCCATGCATTCCTTCAAAGTTTTAATACTAGAGCAAATTCAACAGGATTTTATTTTCCAAAATAAATTAGTGTATATTCTCTCTCTCTCTCTCCTCCCCTTTACCTCTATCACAACTAAATCAGCAATTTGATTTTCCAGGAAGCCAAAATTAAGAGACTGCTAGCTCATTCTTTTCACCCATGGCAACATTCAGCAAGATTCTGCTCGGAAGAGGAAGTTTGAATATTTTTTTTATTATTCTGTGCAATATAATGAATCTGATAAGAATGATACTGAATACAGATCAAGGAAGATATAATGCATCGTGATTACATTTTACCTGGATTTTTTCTTATAACTGTGGAATCCACTGGTATACTGGACTTAGTACTAGGGCTTGGATGGAAAGACTTTGCAACATCTTCATTTGTTAATTTCTCACCTTAGAATTCGAAATAAAGATAAAAGTATTATCAGCAAGTAACCGTGACAGCTATATGTTACCTCACTAATGAGAGGCAAATTGTTGAGAAAATGAGTAGTATTCTATTTAAGTGATGGTTTCTTATGGGCCAATATGAGAATAGAAAGTTGCACTGTACTGGCCTTTTACCTGATTCATCATGGCTTCTCTTATGTATACAAACTATTCCTTTTGTATTCCTGCTTTGTTTATGATTTAGTTGAATATTCCTATGCTTTTAATTTGAGGTTAAGTCAAGCCACTTAAAGCCAAAATTTAACTCAAGCATCAAACATTCTGATTACATTCTTAAGAAAAACAAGCTAGATGAAGATCATGTCACTGTTGATCTTCTGACTAATTCCCATAAATCCCCTTATTAAATAGCGTCAGTATATGTAGCAGAGCCCACATGACGATTGTGAAAGGAATGGGGGGGTGAAATGCTACGCAAATTTTGAAACAATTCTTGAAGAACAGAGATTTACCTATCTCACTTAGTTTAGCAATCAGTTATGATGCATTTCAATCAGTTATAAAAATTCCAGAAGCAAAATATAAAATAAACAAAACATGAGAAAAAAGAACAATAACGTTAAACATTTAAAACCTGTTACAAAATCAGTATAAACATAATAAAAGAAAATCCTGCCTATAAACATATCATTTTACTGTAACGGAACCTACATCATTTCCAATAATTGTAACATACAGTACCACCATGGGGACAGAAAACAGCTGGTCTAAGAATAGAATGAAGATTCTTTCCACCGTTCTTGTTTTGGAGGAGTTACTAGTCCATGCAAAGATCAGAGTAAAAGAGGCAGCACAATAACACATTGGCCCTGCTCAATTTCACTGATCCCTCAACAGATGTATTCAGCTTTGAAGATATTATCATGCTGCCTTTCAAAAGAGCTACGTGAAGCAAGCTGAGAAAGTTCTTCCATGCAGCACATATGAAAGATTGCATTTTGCAGAATGAAGACCACATCTGTTTCCACATGAAGGATCATGTGTTTTAGGCTCTCAGGAGCATAGACTGAACAGAAATAACTCTCAGGAATATAGATTGAACTTTTTTCACCCAGTGAAAATTTTTATGCCTAGTCCTACAACATCTGTCCTAGTTAAGCATTGTATGGCATAACTGGCAGCATAGAAAATAGACATCTTCTATTTTGACTGCTCCAGGATCACTCAGCTGGCTATGTGCCTAAGAAGGGACTAAAATTCAGACTCCATTTCTAGTCTGATGCCTTAACCACCATACCAAACTGTTATATCCATTAAATATATAAAATATAAATTATTAGCTATTCTATACAAAGACACAATATTTGTTGTCTCTTTATTTTTAATATAAAACCTACGGTACTTTGATTTAAGGATTAGTAAGGAATGGATTATTAATGAAAGCCTGTATTAAAATCTAGTATGAAATAGAAATATTTATATTTCAGAGCTTGGAATAAGTTAACCTATATAATTTGGATTTTTTTAAAAAAAATCCAAACAATTTGTTTTATTTAATTCAATTTATTTTGTTGTGTCTTATGAATATTTTCAATGACTAAGCAAATTGTTTCTATTCTCTCTGTAGCCTCTGATCGTGTTTCACTTTTCAGGCTGCTACTAAAGTGTCAGAACCACTAGATTTTCTTTTGCCCTCCATCCCAAAACTTATAGGGAAGTAATTATAGCAGATTTAAAGTTAGAATATGTTTATACTTCAATAATTACAGTAAGAATCTGTCAGGGTTAAGGGATAATTATGGTTCAAATTACATGTCTTTTTTATTTGCAGGTATTACTACTTTCTTGATTTGAAATAAGCATCAATAGAGCATGAAATACATATCTACTGAATGGGTTTATTTCCTGCTATAGGATTGCAGAATTCTAACTAATTATTTCACAATTATATTATTATTTTCTATTTATCTGTCTATAGAGATAAACAAAGGATCACAAGGTGTATCATTAAACATATCTGGAACAAAATAAAGATGCCACTACTAAAAATTTCAACAATATGAGAACTAATATTTAAATTTTACCTCTTGGTTTTTTACTCCAGGACGTCCCTCCTGGTGTTCTTGTCCTAGCAGGGGCTGGGGTTGTTCTGTGGACAACTGAAAAAAAAAAGAATGTCAAGTTTATTAGTATAGTACTGGAGACAATACTATATTTATTTTTACTAAATTCAGGATCTCCAAATTTCAGCTCACTGCTTTTAACTACTGCATCGAATTAGCTCTGCCAAAGTTGCATCTCAGTCAGGTCCAGTGAATAAAAGAGGTAATGTAAGCATACTTAGTTACAGCTTAACTTAATACGTAGTTTTGACAGAAATAAAGTAGTTGGAGAAGATGTGTGTGAGTGTACACACACATGCATATACATACATGTACAAATACTGCTTAATATGCAATCAAAACTACTAATTGAATTTCAATTACCTTTTCTCAAACGTGGAGTTTTGGTAGCTGTCACTTTGTTGTTCAATTTAGATGAAGCTAAAACAAAAAAATTCAACATGTTAAGTGTACCCAATGTTGTTTTTCAATGGTATATTATGATGTTCAAAACAGAAAGTACTAGACCATCAAAGTAATCCTACAGTTGTCATGTCTAGGATTCAACATGGACTTATGTTCTAAAAAGATTAAATTTTTGATGTCAGGAGATTTAAAAGCTCTGATACAGAGGTGGCATTCTGTATAGTCAGTTTCTATACATAGGTGAAGAATTTATGTAGTATGTTCACACACACACACACAACACCCTGATTCATATGTCTGCATGAAATGTAAGTGAGTAAATATTCACTCCAGTTAACTTCAAGGTATAGATAAATAAATCCTCGATAGTATTTTGGAACAATTGGAAACATGATTGTGAAGCTGAATTGATTTTGGATATCCTGCAGTTAGGATACAAGGAACAAAAGAAGTGTGAGAGTCACAATTAGGTTACTTATTTTATTAATATTCACAATTGAATGTACTTGTATACTTTATATTGCTGGAATAGTTTTGGCTCTGCGGTATTGCTCTGGCTGTAATTTTTAATAGTCTGGATAGCTAAAACCCAAAAGCAGACCAACCAAAATATGAATTAACTGTTAATCCCAGTTATTGGTCAAAATCTTATCTTTCAGACTGCAAAATAAATGCAGATGTGAGGGATAAACACTCCTTTCCATCTCTGTTAGTAATAAGTCAAACTTAGTACTTTTAACTTTGAAGAGGACAGATTACATTCAGACATTCATTATGGGAATTCTTTTTGCAGCTAAAAAAGAATTAAAGTTCCTGGTACTAGTCCAGAAAGTTCCAAGCTTTGGTAGGTACAATTATTTGATCTCTGATTGTCTAGATGTTGTTCACCTCTAATACCAATAAACTATGATCAATGGTTATATTGATTAGGCTTGATGGGAATGGTGTCCAAGAAAGTCTGTCCTCCTTGATTTGTAAGAAATGTAATATTCTTTAGATTATGAACAGTTATCTTAACAACAACAACAACAACAACAATTTTATTTATACCCCGCCCTTCTCCCGAAGGACTCAGGGCGGCTCACAGGCCAGATAAGAACACAGTACAACAAAGAACAATAAAACCACATTAAAAACATTAAATAAGGCCTAATTAAAAAGATGGGGAAAACAATAAAATGACTTCCATCTGAATCATAAAATTAACTAAAATATTTAAAACCAATCTCAACCCCATATTAAAACAGGAGGACTAGGGCACAGCTAGATCAAACCAGCCTGCTGGAATAAATGGGTCTTCAGGGCGTGGCGGAAGGTCCGAAGGTCAGGAATAGTACGTATTGCAGGAGGGAGATCATGCCAGAGGATGGGTGCTGCCACAGAGAAGGGTCTCCCCCTGGGGGTTGCCAGCCGACATTGTCTGACTCTGTGGGAGTGTGTGGGTCGTCAGGAGGTATCCATTGGTAGAAAGCGGTCTTGCAAGTAACTGGGTCCTATGCCATGGAGCGCTTTAACGCACCCAGAATACCACCAGCAGCCAGTGCAGCTCGCGCAGGAGTGAAGTTACATAGGCATGCCCACTCACTCCAAAAATCTCCCGCATAGCTGCATTCTGGACTAGCTGAAGTCTCCTGGTGCATCTCAAGGGAAGCCCCATGTAGAGAGCTTTGCAGTAGTCCAGATGGGAAGTGACAAGTGCTTGAGTGACTGTTCGTAGGGAGTCCCAATCAAGAAAGAGGCGCAACTGTCGAATCAGGAGAACCTGATAGAAGACCCCCCTGGCGACGGCTGCTATATGATGTTCCAAGGACAACCGTGCATCCAGGAGGACCCCCAAGTTGTGCGACCTTTCCGTGGGGGGCAGCAATGGTTCAAGCTGGCTATATCGGGATGCCAGTAACCACAGCCACTCAGTCTTGGAGAAGTTGAGCTTGA
>JANHFO010005319.1:27901-40345 GCA_032468095.1 Pareas carinatus
GGGACGCTGGGAACGCTCCAATATAGTCTGCAAGGCGATCCTTCCGCTTTGGAGAGATTTCCGGGTGCAGGGAGATCGCTCCGTGGGACGCTCCAAAGCCAAAGGATCGCCCAGCAGGCTATATTAGAGTGTTCCTGGCGTCCCGCGGAGCGATTTCCGCACGCTTTTGGGGAGTAGTCGCTCCATAAGGCGCAGACACTTCCCCCCCTTTTTTGGGGGGAAAAAAGCACGTCTTATGGTGCGAAAAATACGGTATATGTTGTTTTGATTTAAAATGTTTTGGTTTGTAGGTATTTCTAGCTGTTAAAAGGGAAGTAAGAATAGTTCGACAACTGTACTTTTTCAAAAGGTGAATTGTTTCTCTGAAAAATAAATAGATTTCAGTCAAAAAGATTTGCAGTTACTAAAATTCAACCTTTATCACAAACACACAAAGCATCTGTATCTAAAACTGCAACTAACAAAAAGTTGCCTTTGTTAGCATCAGTACAAATTCTCAGAGATTTGGATATTTGGGAGTCCGTAAAGTTTGATTTATCCATAATGTTTAACTCAGGAAACTGTCATAGAATTGAGTCATCAAAAACTATGAAAAGCTTTGACATTTTATAGTAAACACTTTATATTTTTTCCTTCTTTTTCTTTTTCTTTTTCCTTTTTTATTTCTTTTGAAAAAGCAAGGTAATAAAAGAAGTATAAATTTGCATTAAAAAAAACATTTTTCTGTTCTGAATTTGCATGTTGATATAAACTGTTCGTGTTCTTTTTCCGAACTAGGGTCTTTCTAATGTCCTATCACAATTTATCTGAGGGATTTTAAGTTGTGTTCCATAATATAGCCTTCTAGATTATATTCAATATTATTTGTATATTTTTATCACGTGTCATGTCTTTATTCTCACAACTTGATTCCCAAGACATGTATTCAATTCGAAACTTACATCGTACTGGTTCTTATTCAAAATGCCTGGTTCTTCTTGTTGAGTAATATACCTGTTTAGAGAAAACTGCATAAATATTATAATTTCTTTGGTACTCTAGATGTCTTTTAAGTGTGCAGGTTAAAAAATGTAAATGATACTATTTTTATATCTTTATTGCATAGGTACCATGGACAGGGTATCAGAGTAGATTTGCAGTTGATCCTCGAATCATTACTCATCAAACAGCCATGGCATATAATGTGAATCTTTTACAAGCACATGGACGTGGGTCGCCCATTCCCTATGGTCTTGGACATCATTCACCAGTTAATATAGGACAACAGCAGCTTCATCATTCAGAGAAAGAACAACTAGAACTAAATCGAAACAGTGAGTTCAGTCTCTCTTTTTCTTAAAAGAATAAAGTGTGGTGTTTTGTTTCAAGTTAAAAACTAATTAATTATAACACTGACATATGTGTTCTAAATGGTACCGAGAAATGTGTTTGTGAAAACAGGCTTTTTTATAAGGAGTATATATATATAATTATATTTCATTTACTTCCTAGTCAGTGGGATGTGAATAAGAGTTTACTGGTTGATACAATAACCTCTAGAAGAAAAGTCCTGGCTTTCATTAAATGCTAGGAGTGTGCTTGGAGTAAAGTTGGACTTTGGATGTTCTTTTGGTATACTTTCCAATACATGCCAAAATTGGCCTTACTCATAGGAGAGAATGCTGCATATGGTACAAGTGCAACTAAGGCTAATAACAACAGTAATTGATTAAACATGTAACATTCAACTCTCAATGAGTCTGCCTTACAACAATCAAAGAAATTACAGTAAAGCCAATAAAACATAAAATATAAATATAAAAGATGGCAAGCGTAACAGACCAGATGGATGGTATATCAAATCATATGTTGTTTTTTGGTTTGTAAATGTCTTATCTTTCTCTTTTTGGAGACACTCAACTCCATCTAAAGGCTGATTTCTCAGTTTTTCTCTTTTACTCTTTTTCCCTGGCTATTAGTTCTTGGTAGTTGGCCAAAGTACCTCAGTGTACTAATTTGAAGTCACTCACTTTAAACAGTGATTCTCCTCTTTTGTTCCTATTGTTATGCTTCTCATTGCTTCTTGGATTCTCCATTGTTATTTCCTTCATGGGGGAGTGCAGTGATTATAATATACTGCTATTCTTCTATTCTGTTATTCAAGGAAATATTAAACTGGGTTTTCTGAGAAGGAGTATATAATATAGTTTACCAGGCAAAAATCCTAGAAACTTCAATATCGTATGAATATTTAAGAGTTCTCCAGACACAGGTGCGGTCTTTTTTTTGTTGAAAAGCATATCAAGTAGTGAGCAATATGTAAATATGGAATATTATCTAAGAGAGCAGAGTGGATTTTGCTATTAACAGGCATTCTTTGCGACATCAGAAGCTCCTATATATCCACCACTATCTGTGTTATAGTATATAGTGCATTGATGTGAAAAATATATAAATTATCTTAAATAAAAAATGAGGAATTGAGCTCTGTGCTTATTCTTGTAGCTTTATTACCTTTCAATCAGCAGGTTTCAGCTGAAATTGGAAAACAAATCCAACAGATCCATTAGGAAACAATAAGCATAGAATAAGCATAATCTCATTAGCATAAAATCTATTTCAGAGCAAGGTAGTTTCTTAATCCTGAAGGACTGATGACTGTATCAACACGGAAATTGCTCTAATTTCATTTGTGCTGTTTGAGTGACTTTCCTTAAAGCTGTGCTGTTCAAAATCTGCCTCATTAACTGCTTGAAAAGCAGAGTAATTACTGTGTACAGTATTGAGTGCCAAGATGAATTTCCCAATATCGTAGATGTATGAGCTGTCACCTTACTATGCCAGACCATGATGTCCTTCAAAAGTTAATTGGATGTGAACTAGTTTACAGCTATAGCCATGAAAGAAACCTACTTATATTCATGAAGGCTTGGGTAATTCCAGAAACTACTATGGCATGCCATCCTTAATTTCTGCTAAAACTCTGAGAAGTAGGAGACCCTAGAACATGCTAGAAGCTTAGTTTCTAGGACTTTTAATAATGTAACTGAAAGAGAATAAAAAAGAGGTTGTGAAATTCACTTAACATAATTTTCTGTCTTGGAAGAAAAATAAGATGATTGGACTTGCCTGTGAAAGGTGCTGATGCTTTCAATTTATTGTAAAATAGTCTATTTTCACAAAAGCCAAATTCAATCATGTATTAACTTAATGTGTCTTTAAAAAGAAAAATGAGCAATTAAACATTAAAGCTAGCTGTTCCTTTTGTTGGTAAAAAAATTACAGTGTGAAGTCATTATTGAATGAAAGGTAAGTGATCACAGCAAAAAGGAAAAGAAAATCCTTGAAGAAAAACGTCTTTGAGTAGCTTTGTCTTTTAAGCATTCTCTGATTTTTATCCTGAGAAGTATGTTATGCTACAACCTGCCTATCTTCAGTTATTAAATGGTTGCATTTGATCCTTTAAAAATGATTCAATATATCTGGAGTTTTTTGGTCCTCCCCATGAGGAATTTAGAAGCATTTTGCCATTTTTTGGTAAAACATGGCTGTTAATCTTAACTAAAAGCAAAACATATGTAGTTGCCTTTCCCCTCCCAAATAAACTATAGCCAAGGTTAACTCTTGGTGGTTGACTTAAATCAAAAGCATCTAGGAGAGCTCCCAAAATTTTGGTAGCCCCAGCAAGAGGAATAGAGGGGTAGCAGCTATGATGATTCCTGCCACAATAAGCTATGTTTATCATTTTACATAAATGTAGTGGTTTTAACTATTCCAAGGGATACCATAGCCAAGAAACTAGCCCTTGGACAGACAGAATTCCTGAACACCCAAATTGATTCAACAATAGGAGGAAAAATACCGGATTTTTCTTTGCAGAAATTGGCTCAAAGAAATTACCAATTAAGTTTTCTTTTAAAAGGTTATGTTCATCCAAGTCTGAAATGTTTAAGGCAGCTTTTTCTCAAGCAAAGCTAATCCTAGGTCCAAAGCCTAGCTATATAACAAAACTGCCCCAGATCTCCACATCAGTTACTAGGCTAATTCTATTTCCTTTTGGTAGATGCAGCATTGCTCAGGCATTTGACCAAAAAGGACCATAAATTTAATTGGGATGGGGACCCAAATGTTAAGAGTCCTGTCCTAACCTTAATTCCATCAAGGTTAAAAATTCTGTCAGAGTACTTTCTAATAAAAAACATTGAACAATGAAAATCAGCAAGTATATCATAGATTTTTTTTGATATTTGCACTAACTTTGTTTTGTTAGACAACAATTGCATTTTAGATCCTGTACCTATTTTGAGAAGATGTAAGGCAAATTTCTAATTTACAACTCTACATTAGATAGGGCTGCACTTTTAATAAGAAACTTTTTCAAATGATTACATAAGATTTGACATTTGGAAAAGCAAGTTGAGTTTTAGTCATGGTTGTGTAAAGTCTGGAATGAGTTTAGGAACAGAAGCTTTCAAGGGTTCCTACTAAAGGCATTCTGAAATCTTTGGGTAACAGTTTTATATGAAGTTATTTACCTCAGTGGTTCTCGACCTTTTCTTCACCATGAACCCTCTTTAAATACCTTTTGTGACCACGAACCATGGCTATACCCCCAAGACTTAACTCAAAATATAAATCATAACATTTCTTCAAGCCTTCGCGGACCCCTTGTGATGACATCATGGACCCCAGGGGTCCGCAGACAACAGGTAGAAAACCACTGATTTACTTTATTGCTTAGCTATGTGTCAGAATATATAAGATAGTCATGTTGAAGTTTATTTGTGTTTGCATAATATATTTTTCCGGTGGATAGTAATTAGCTGATCAGCCGCTGAACCTTAATCTCAGTATACTGCAGATGTTTTGATAGAAGAGCACAGAAAATGCTTGCCATACCTGTAGTGGTTGCAAGTATGCAATTGAAAATTAGATATGTAGTTCTTATTCCTTTGAGAGAAGGGCTGAGAGAAATTATTAGAATGGTGATTCATAATTACCTTAAACTTGTGAATTCTGCAAGTTTTAATATGGAGTTAGGTAAAGCAAAATATTTTCATATTCATTCAGTGCTGAACTTTTTCATGTTCTGTAACATATTGCACAAATACATTCATTTCTGAAGATAATTCTCTGACATTTTGAAGATGAACAAATATATCATCATTCATTATCAATATCACATAATATATGCTGATTGAAGAGTAAGAAACAAATGTTATTTGTATGACATTTTCATAGCTGCTTATTATTTCAGAGGTTAAGTTTTAAAATACTCTTTTATGAATAAACAAAATTTACCTGACTATTCTGACAGCATTTTATACTTAGCTTTATCAACTGGTTTTATCATTCCATAGCTTTCTACAGAGATGACTAGAAAAGGAATAAAGATATTTATCTTCAAAAGAATGGTCAGAAAATATCAGAATAATGTATGATAAAGTATCTACTTCACTGTGAGACTTTGCTTCATGATAGATCTGAACCATTGATGAATTTCTAGTTATCTCCCTAAATTCATGGATTAAATCTGGAACTATATTTTCCTCTTTTATTTTCATTTGTAGATTAGAGGACACAAAAATGGTTTTTCACTCATTGAATTATCTAAAATTAGATTATAAATTAGTAATTGGTAATTACCAGAAACTGCTTTTGTTCATCACCAGTCAACTAGTTCAGGAAGTAGATTGAAACTTATTTGACCATCTCTGTCATAGTATGTTAAGTAATGTTCTGTACCTGATTTAAGGAAACAACATAGCAGTCTTGAATCAGAAGTGGTGTTTGGTTGACCAAATTGCAATATAATAAATCGAGAAATGAAATGAGTATTTTCTACTCCTTTTCTATTATCATACCACCTAATCGCTGTAATATTACCAGCTGAATGAATTATGTTAATGACTTCCCAAAAAGCTATTGCATTGAAACCAATTTTAAATCATGGGTTTATTTTCTGATTTTTGCCCATGGTCTCTTAGTTTATAAGTATCCAAAAAAATCACAGCTAATGTCCTATTGATCAAAGATTGTTGTGCCTGAAAAAGCTCCTGTCTATTTTTGTTTATTGAGTAGAAATTAGGTTATTTACTCTGGGTAACTGTAAAAAATGAATATTATTTATATGGATGTATCTGAAAACAACAATAAACTCCTGCTTTTAATTTGTATGTTCCTCTTATTGTTGATTATAACTGATAGACAAATGTATTTCTTAGATTCAAATTCACTTTTTTACTTTTTTATTAACTTGTTACCTTAAATTGCTTTCTTGCACTATTTTTTCACCCGTGTACTATCTTATGCATAGGTGACTTGTTTTATACTGTAATTTAAAGGTAGTTTATCTGATTGTCAATGTGGAATAATTTTAGAAGCTGAAAACATTGGACAAGTAATTATTTAAATTAAATGAAAAAATTGTTAATAAAGTAATAAAATATTATTAAAATAGTTTCTTTTCCTTAACATCTAATATCTGTTCTTTTGTTTTAAGTTTTAAACAATAATATTGTAAATATGATCATCAAAGTAAGATTGAAAATACTGATATTTCATGCTTCTTGGTTTAATAACTTTCAACTGTGATTATGGTGGGGTATAATTTAAATTGAATGTTAAAAATGAGTTTTATATGAAGTTTTTATATAATTTAGGCAAAAATGAACCTGGTGCTGGACCTGAAATCAGTAAAATTCGGACACCTGAGAAAACCTCTTTAGAAGTCAAACAGGTACACACTCGTTTTTATTTTTTCCTCATGTGTGATGCTCATGAAACGTGGATAATGTAGGTATTGTAAAAATATGAACAACTCAAAAGAATCAGGATGCAGAATAACTAAGCCCACAGTGATAATGACTCTTCCCAAATAAAAATAAGTAAAGATCACTCTGTGACTACATAAAACAATTCAAATTGTAACCCAAAAAACAAAATCTATTTGCCAAGACACCATTCAGATATAACAATCTCTCTTCAATTGGATTCCAGAGCAATAACAGCACACACACACACCAATTTACCTTGGAGATACCTGATGTGTCTCCCACCCCCCAATTTCATTTTGCTTCCAATACCCTTGAAGTCCCATTATAATAATACTTTGGAGCAGTTTGGAGGTCAGATAAATTAGTGGGAAAATACAATTACGGGTGCTACACAGACTCACCTAAGCAATAGTATTAGGAATAATAATATGGTGAGGTGGTTTTAGTCAACATTTTGGTTGTTTATAGTAGGTAACAGACTATTTCTAGTAACTGCACTGAGTACAGGTAGTTCTCGACTTATAACCCTTCATTTAATGACCAAAGTTACAACAGCACTGACCTACAACCATTTTTCACATTTATGACCTTTGCAGCATCCCCATGGTCTCGTGATCAAAATTTGGATGCTTGGCAACTGGCTCATATTTAAGACGGTTGCAGTATCCTGAAGTCATGTGATCACCTTTTGCGACCTTACAACAAGCAAAGGCAATGGGGAAACCAGATTCACTTAACAACTGCAGTGTTACTAGCTTAACAGATGTAGGGGGTTCACTTAACAACTGTGGCAAGAAACATAGTAAAATGGAGCAAAACTCAGTTAACAAAGGTCTCGCATAGCAATGCAAATTTTAGGTTTAATTGTGACAGTAAGTCGAGGACTACCTGTAATGCCAGGAATACAATTAATCCATTTCAGAAAATTCATACAAGGAGACAAATCCCTTGTGTGTCCAATCACACTTGGCCAATAAAGAATTCTATTCTATTTTGAGAATTTGTTTCAGTAATACTGAATTCAGGAGGAGAGTTTTTTGTTTGTTTTTATACAGCCTGCCTTTCTAGACTTTAAATAATACAAAAGCTTGATAGACAATGTTTTAACAAAAGCTCAATAGCTCTTAATATTCTTTTGTGATATATATTTTTAAAAAGGGAGTAGGATTGTCAAAGCAAAATGTGGTTACTAGAAGGTTTTGACTCATCAGCTTATCAGTGCTGTTTTGTTTTATAAATCTGATCTTCTGTTCATTGATGATCGAAGTCTTTGTATGTGTGGACTTTTAAGATCATATTATTGTACATCATTGTGATAATTTGTATGGTTATTCAGCTTGAAAACTGAATTATGTGGAGCAACATATCTATTTTAACACTTTAATGGCAATTTAATTTTAAAAAATCGGCATTTGGATGAAAATTTCAAATTAGCTTTGGTCATTGTCCCCTCCCCTGTACTCACCCCCACTTTAAGGAGGAATATTAGAAGGAGATAATGGGAGAATCGGACGTCAGGGTGATGGAAAGACCCAAAACTATGTTTATGCTCTGAAATAAGGAGTGGCATTTGCATTACCTTTGTGTTTTTCTTTAAAAGCGAATTTTAGCTTTATATGGTCGTCTCTCCTTTACGAAATGATTATGGTAATTAGGAAGAAATGAGTAATTCATTTCTTCTGTAATATTTTCTAAACTGGATTTCAATGACGAGGTCTTAATATTCAGTTTAACAATAGAAATGCAAGACCACAAATCTTGTTGATTCTGTAGCTTGTAATAATCGAAATAGCATTGAAATGATGTTTTGTATAGAACATGTAACATTTTAAAATACATATGACATATTTTATATCAGATTTATATTCATTGGTGAACTTTGTTTTCAGTTAAGCATGTTAACTGAGAAAATGTATCTAAGCTTTACCATTTTCTTCATTCTAGAGCTTGTTTTTCTTACCTTCTTTACATATCACATGCTTCAGTTGGTGTTAAAATAATTTGCTGTGTACTTTCATTGCTTAGGGAGGATTTCGTTGTATTCTTAAATGATTTTTAACTCGAATAATTTGTAATTTCTTCCAGGTTGACTTAGAAGCAAATTCTCAAAATAGAAGCCCTGAATCGCGTTCCAGTTCTTCTTACCCTAATTCTAAATTTCACCGCAAAGATAATCTTAACCCCAGACAGCTGAACATTCACCTTACTCCTCCTCAAGCCCAGTATGCTGTTCCTAGCCGCCCCTTCCAGCACTTAGCCCACATTTCAAGGCATCCATATCCTGTGCCACAGCAGCAGAACCTCATAAGTCAACATCAGAATCATTTGTCTGAACAACATAACCAAATGCCTTCTTCGCAGAGCCAGATAGTCCAGCAACACAATCATTTAAATCAGCAGCCACAACCACCATCTTCACAGCTCTCTCCTGCCTTTCAAACTGGCCCCAACCAGTCCTTCTTTAAAAATCCAGTTCCACATAGACCTCATTCCCCTGGTACAGACACTTCAGTTTTAGAACAGCTTCCTCCATCTGTACTGCAAGATGTCAACAGCCCCCTGAGGCCCATTGCGCAGCCTAACCTCGTGATGCCATCCCATCTGAACCACTTCATTGAAGAGAATCCTCCAGGAGTGTCTGTAGGAGAACCATTAGGTATGTAACCATGGCTACAATCCAGGGGTTTAAATTGGGTTTGGCTTCTTAGGTGAAGTGGAGGTGTGTAATGCAAATAATTGTTTTTGGCATATTGTATGTTTGGTGTTTTACAGCCATCGTATAGTATTGAGATCCTTTCCGTTTATGTTTGCTGGTTGAACAAAAATCACTGTTTATTTTTCATTGCTCAGAGAACTGAAGGTCTTTAGTCCACAGCCTTCAACCATGTAACTTCTGCAAGCATTCTTCCTTGACTAGCCCGTTCTCAGACTATGTGCTATTTGAGGTATAATGATCTCGAATTTCCTAAACTGCAGTAAAGTTAGGTATGAGCATTGTGTTCATGTCCTTCTCCTAGCCCCACTGTGCCTTCTTATGCAAATTTTAGTGGTTTGATTTTGACTACATTATTTCCTTATAGTATCTAAAATGGAGCTGCAGTTTAATAGCAGTTTACTAACTAGAATTTAAACAAGGATGAATTATCATTGTAGCTAATCTTCCTTAGTTGTAATAAGGAATAAAAACAAGCCACCAAAGCTGATACATGATGGGAGTATTTGAGGAGTAAGACCTCTTCAAGACTAACATTCATTTCAGGATTTTGAAAAGGAGACAGTAAAGTATAATGGCTGGTTCCTTTTAAGTTATTTATGAATATGACCTAAATGGGTTTTCATTTTGGACATATGGAACTCTAGTTGCTGAAACATTAGAGTAGCATAATTTTAGCAAGGAATATGAATGCTTGATAGTCTCTATGTGTGTATATGTAAAACTGCAGTTTCTTTTTAAAGCACAGAGCTCTAAAATAAAGAGGGTGGGTAATTATTCCCCCCCCTCCATGTTTTACAGATCGTATTCATGGAAATTTAGCTTTGGAAACCTTAAGGCAACAGCAAGCAAGACTACAGCAATGGAATGAGCATAACGCCTATCTCAGTCAGGGCAATATTTCTTATTCTCACCATCACCACCCTCACTTATCCCATCTTTCTCAGCAGTCAATGGGACTGCATCAGCAGCCAGTCAGGGCAAACTGGAAGCTTGCCAACAATATTGAAGAGGAAACTGAGGCAACATATTCAAGGTAACTATCATTTGGTAGAAATTATACAACTACAGCGACATGTTTTATTTAGCTATTAAATTTTCATGCCACTCATCTTGCCATCAGGTGACTCCAGACAGTTTGCAAAAATGTAAAAATGATAACGTAAAACATTAAAATACTAAAAGGATAAATATTAACATTAAAATAAACAAAAGTGACTAAGGAAGGAAGGAATATACAATGGGATGAAGATAGAATCTTCTCTTAATCCACTAACCGCCTCTAATATGGAATGCACCCATTGGGACCCTAAACCAGTCAGCAGAGCCAGATGTTAAGGCCTTTTTGGATCTCGGGTACGACGTTCTATCCCAACATATGTTCTGTTATAGAAGGAACAGGAATAGCTGCGCTTTCCTTTCTGCAGAGAGTAATTATCAAAAGAATTTTCAAGCATTCTGCCCTCCTCCTCAACAAATGCAAAAAACACTAAATCCAGATTCAGGAAGTCCCGCCATTTGGAGCCATTTTCAATTGAATCAGGGACAATAAACGTTTGAGGGCCCCATGTAATATACTTTTTGGCACTGATGAAGACACTGATTTATAGGGTTTCATAGCACAGATTGGTGGTGCTGAGATTTTTCTCTGGGCTTTTTTGACCTCTGTCAATACCTACTTCAGGGCTCATATTATAGTGTTCACAAGTTTCTTAAGTGAAAATAGGGGGAAACTATGCCATCACAGTAATCATGGTCGGGGGGAGGCACAAAAAAAGAATCAGGAGCTGAAAGTTGGTCCTCCAAGTTTTAAAGGAATGAGCACCCTTTAAACTAGCCAGATAAACACAAACCTTTTCAAAGTGATTGTGTTTTTTTATGACCATCTTGATATAGGGAACACTCATTCCATTACACCCGTTATATATCCTGATTGTCATTCTGGAATAATTTCCTTTTTGAGTGCTTGATTTGTGACTCAGTTCCATATATTTTTAATGTATAGCATAGCATAGCATAGCACAGCACAGCACAGCACAGTACAGTACAGTATATAGCATAGCATAGCATAGCATAGCATCACGACATAACATATTTTCATTCACTTTTTATCATATGGATAAAATAACCCAGACACCTTTCTAAATTTGAGATTGAATTTCAGAGAGTGGACTTGAACCAGCATAATTGCACATGCAATTAAACTTCAGTTATGGAATATTTTTACTGCCCTTAAAATGCTGGGTTTTTTTGCCATCGGGTGTATATCTCACATGTACATGAAACTGATCTAATGGAATCTCATCCAGTGGATTCAGCAGATCAGATTTCTCCCTGGATTCCACTTCTCCAAATAAACCTGGGCGAGGAAGTTAAATTTATATTAATTTAAACTGTTCACGTCAATTTATTTTATTGGCATAATGCCATCATCACACAAATGATGCAAATAGCTGCAAATGACATTTTGTGATTTAATGACTATTTAAGAGTAATATCTCATTTAGATTGTTAAATGCAGGTTTTGCTATCTGTTGATTTGTCTTGTTTTATTTTTTGCTGCTTACATTTCTGGTTGATCGATTACTATATTTACAGATGCTAAAAAATTTTTTAATGAGCACACACACATCCCTCTCTCTTGACATTTGTAATTTAGAAACCCGTTGATAATTTCACTCCTGAGATAATTGACTTTTGCTGAAGTTTATGCACAGCCCAGTTGCCTGGATAAATGCACTTGAAAAGAATGTGTGTTGTCCTTCTTGTAATATCACTTGTTAATTGGAGGGCATTTTATCTCACTTGAGCAATCATTATCTCATTAATCCAGATTCCAGGATTTGCTTCGAGAGCTCTCCCACCGTGAACAAACTGAAAACAGGGACCTCGTTGAAATGCCGCCACCTCAATCAAGACTTTTGCAATATAGACAAGTGCAGCCCAGAAGTCCACCAGCACTCCTCTCTCCTACAT
>JANHFO010005319.1:53644-65257 GCA_032468095.1 Pareas carinatus
AGATAGATAGATAGATAGATAGATAGATAGATAGATAGATAGATAGATAGATAGATAGATAGATAGATAGATACCATACAGCCAGGAAATTCAACATCCTATTTTAGCCTTGCCATGACTGCATTCAATTATATCAGTTTTTTGCTATAATGTAATAATAAGCCTGTTCTTTTTCAAACTTGCACTGCTTCAATTTATGGAATCATCATTTTCTCCATTTTGCACACATGAAGATTATCGGTATCTAAAACCACAACTACAGTATGCATACTCTCGCCTCATTTGCACATGTGCTAGCCTTGTATTAACTGAATTTTACGGCCCATTAGATGCAACTTGGTATCGATGTACAATTCTCACTGAATCAAATATTGCATTAGTTGAATTCGCACTAATCATAACCTTCCTTTGTAACAATAGCCCTTAGTCAGCATGTGAAGTATCTTCCATGTCAGCCTCTATCTAGACTAGGTTTACTAATTTCTCTCAACTTACAACCATTTGCTTAGTGATTGTTCTAAGTTAGAACAACACTGAAAAAGTGATTTATGACAATTTTTCACACTTAATGACCGTTTCAGCATCCTCATAGTCACGTAAGCAGAATTAGGACCTTGGCAACTGGCTCATATTTATGACAGTTGTAATGTCTCAGTTATATCATCTTGTGACGAGTAAAGTCAATGGGGAAGTCAGATTCACTTAACAACTGTGTTATTAACTGCAGTGATTCATTGAACAACTGTGGCAAGAAACATAAAATGGGGTAAACTCACTTAACAAATGTCTTGCTTTGCAAGATAAATTTGGTCTCAATTTTGGTCATAAGTCGAGGACTATCTGTAGAAATATTATGTTTGCTAAATACCCCGTGGAGGCTGAGGTCTACATTTTGTGCTAAGCCATGATGGATGGGCTTCTACTTCACAAAAGGTCAAGAGCAAACAATGGTTAAACAGCATGAAAGAATAAGATTAATTGTGCCCAAGTCATCAATCTATATGAAGTTGTCATAAAAGAACTATTTGAGAAATAAAACTTCAGATCATTTAAAACCTGTGTATATGTCTGCGGCCCAGTTTAAACAACCAGTAAGCTTTAAAGCAATAATCTGGGCTTACACAGGTTCCAAAAGATTTGAATTTTCATATCAAAAATCAAAAGGTTGTGTTGCACTATACAAAGCAAATCTTAAAAAGACATTGTGGTTGATGATGTATAGAACCAATACAGAAGCAATATTTTATACAAGTTACAGATAAATAGCGAAAGCCAAGCACAGAATTGGGAATGGAAGACCTTGGGAATATGAATCTTCAGCCTTGTACACTCAAGGCATTGGAGAAACACTGACACAAAGTTGTTGAGTCCCACAGCACCCATCCAGGGAGTATTGGTATTGCCCCAGTACAGTAGTAAAAATAGGAAAATTACCACAGGTGTGAGCTACCAACTAACTCTAGAGGGCTGGTGCTGAGTTGGTTGATTGGTTGGGTATTATGTAGAAAGCCGTAGCTTGAGATTTGCTACACATGCAAATCTTTACAGGTTTCTGCTCAATTTTTTGGGACATAACTACATAACGGGCAAATTAGCCTAATTAAAAAGATCCTTTGCCTAAAGATCCATCCATCCATAACTTTAGTGTCCTTCAATCTCCCATCCAGATTCCCCCTACTTTGGCTCACATCTTTGTGCGTTTCCTCCTTAGACTAATCCACAGATCACAGCCAGGTAACCCAGATGATCCAGCGGCGTGGTTGGCCCTAAATGTATATTCTTTCCATGGATGACCAAGTTATTAGGTTTATGCACCCAAGCAATTGTAGTAAGTCAAAAGTGGAAGAAAGGAAGAAATAGACTTTAAACAAGACACAAGGGTTGAATGATAAAAACATTTATTGGGTGTGTGTGTTTTCCTGTGTATGCACATGCATTGCACAGAGAGACAAAGAAACATCCTGAAGAACATAGCCAAAAATCATGTTTCAAATGAGGCCCACCACAACTTTCTTCAGAAAGGAAAATGGCCTTTTATGCAACTTAGAAGAAAAGAAAAAAGCCCTTCTAAACATAGAGAAAAAATCTCCAATTTTGTTGCTCAAAAATGTTACAAAAGCACCAAGAATCGTTTCTTGGCATATTAAACTGCATCTGCTGTCTCCTAGTGGTCACAGCTGTAAAACTCAAAATGTGCTTTCTGCTTCAACAACTTTTGTGATTATAAACCGCATTGACTACTGGGTTCAGCTATTAACTTAAAGTGTAATAATAGACTCGGTGCACTTTTCATTTTCAAACTGTAGCACCAAAACGGTATCTTATTGCTACATTTAAAACGTATTCATAATTAAAACAGCTTTTCAATAAATAATATCGAAATCTCTCCGTGCTTTGTTTCCAGTATGAATATCTCATGTCCATGGCAGTGAACTGATCTGGCTTGATTCAAAGCATCCATATTTTTAAATAAATCATTTTTGTGCTTCTTTTTGACTGTAGGGAAGGCTAAGCTACGTCTAAGAGCAGTCATCTCGGTTATCTTTAGTTAAAATGACTTCCTGTTGCTCTTCAGGTGTATTGGCCAATTGCAGTTGGCAGAACTAGGGCAAAAGATTTCTTGGAACTGCAGCACCATCATTCATACAGTGTGACTAATGTCAGAGAAAGCCCCATCCATAAATCACTTGCCACGGTTGGCTTGGTTTCTTGTAAAATATGAATACACATTCCCTCCCCTTGTTTTCATCCCTGCCTTTTGATCTTCAAGGCATCAAACATATTTATCTTATGTTCTCTGACCTTACTCTGTTAAGGAAACATTATGTTAGAAACACCTATTAAATTCCTGGTTTCAAGGTCCCTGAAATGTGTCATCATCGTATATATTTTTGTTTTTAGAAATGTGGAAGTGAGGAGATGGATTTTCAGGTACAATCGATCCCATCAGTATCCTGCAGAGTTTTTGGTTGACTTAAATGAGATTGGAAGTAGGTTGCAGAGGCTTCCCGGGCACATCATGGCAGTGTCCGCTGGTATTCATTTCTTAAGTTTCTACTTGTGTCCATTTCTTTGGGCTCCAGTTACCGCTGGAGTGCATCATTTATCTGGCTGGATTCTGCCACCCAATATTATTTTACTCCTGGTATGGTCCCAGCATCCCTATGTTTGTTACAAAATTAATAAGCACTATGCAGTTTCTTGTAATTGATCTTTAAATGAAATAACTGAATAATGAAAGACCTCCAAGAAGGGACTTTGGAGGTCTTCTAGTCCAACCCCCCTGCTCAAGCAGGAGAACCAATGCCATTTCGGACAAATAACTATCCAATCTCTTCTTTAAAACTTCCAGTATTGGAGCACTCACAACTTCTGAAATCAAGTCGTTCCACTGATTAATTGATCTTAATTGATCTAACTATCAGGAAATTCATCCTTATTTCCAGGCTGCTTCTCTCCTTGATTAATTTCCGTCCATTGCTTCTTGCCCTGCCTTCAGGTGCTTTGGAGATTGGACTTGACTCCCTCTTCTTTGTGGCAAGTCCTCAGATATTGGAAGACTGCTATCATGTCTCCTCTACTCCTTCTTTTCACTGGAGTAGACATACCCAATTCCTGCAACTTTTCTTCATAATTTTTAGCCTCCAGCCCCCTAATCATCTTTGTTGCTCTTTTTTGCTCTTTTTACAGAGTCCTTACATTTTTTTAATAATATGACCGAAACTGGAATGCAGTATTCTAAGTGTGGTCTTACTAAGGCTTTATAAAGCAGTAATGTTGCTAGGTGTTATTCAGAATATGTTTGCAAATTTCCCTCTTACAAATTACAATAATCTTGTAGATAAGACACCAAAGAACTATGGGTAACAATACGTTTCCAGGTCTATGGACTACAGCATCTATTAGCCCCAGCCAGCAGTCCACCAGGGAAGTTTGCTGATCTAAATTGATGAGGAAAGCTGAAATCCCCAACTAATTTAATAATTTAATTTAATTTAATAATTTGATTTATATACCGCCCTTTTCCGTGCAACGGAATGATCTTTCCTTTAATGGCTGGTGATGACAGTGCTGAAAAAAGTGATTTACGACCAGTTCTCACACTTGCCACCATTGCAACATCCCCACAATCACATGACCGCAATTTGTGATCTTCTCAGTTGGCTTCTGACAAGCAAAGTCAATGGGGGAAGCCAGATTTACTTTAAAAACGTGGCAAAAAATAAATAAAAAGCAGGCGTAGTCACGTAATGACTCACTTTAATGACTGCTTAGCAGCAGAAGTTCCAGTTCTAACTGTGGCCAAATGTTGAAGACTACTTGTATGGTACTTGTCAATACTTAAATGCTTTTCTCGGCTTCTCTTCATGTTTTGAAAGAGGGGCCAGCATCTCTAAAGGGAGATGCAATTCCACGGCGAAAAGTCAAGAATGATTGTTTTAAAAAGTCAAACTATTGTGTTGTATGAGATTCATATGTGTGAAATCCACCGCTAAAGCATTTTGTTTCCCATGAAAATGTCCTCCTATGATCAACACTAAAGATTGGAATAGCACTCCTGAAGCTTGGTGAAAGGTTATTTTGCCAAGTAAGTGTATTTCTTGCCCCATTAAGGGCAACCAGATTTTATACATACTGTGTAAAGAAAAAGTAAATCACGATTAGCCCCATGAAGGGAGGAGGAAGGGATGGATATGTTAGGGAGATGAACTGCACAATATAGAGATTATGGAAAATTGGACCTCTTTAATAAATAATACCTGAAACACTTGAACAGATCTGTATGTTCAACTCAGTTGTACCAATAGAAGAGAATATTTGTAGCTCCGGTTGAACTGTGGTGTCCTTAGTGTTTTCTCAGCTTGGTTGCTTGCTTATAGATAATTCATTACCAAACTAGGTAACATCATCAGTGCTAGCAGTAAAGATGACATTACCTAGAAAAAATGACATTAGCTAGTTCGATAATGTAATGTCTGCAAGAGAACCATCAAGCTTAGAGAGCACCAAAAGACATTACAACTCAGTTGTATTTTGTTGTGTTCTGCATTTTTGTCATCCTGGATTTCATTTTGTCCCATGTTTACATATTAATTCTCCTTAAAGGTCTTATATTTAAGGACATATAATGAACTTTGTTCCTCTCTCCTCAAATATGCCTTTTTATATGATTTTTGCCTACTGCATTGTTTTGACAAGGTAATTTTCTGTAAAAGCATTTTCTATGCTCTTAGCAGCAATTGGCACATCCAGCAATTTTGAGGTGTGTGTGAGCTGATGGCATAATTGCAATATGCAGAAAACGGCAAAGATTGAAACATCTGCCTTTTGAGATATAAATCAAGGCAGGTCACTAATACATAATCCTTGTGAATTATATTGCAGAAATTTTGGAAACTCTAACTGTGACTGATAAAGATATGGAGTTGACCCCTGGGGCAACCTGTCAACTGATTTGTTCCTTTGTACACACCAAATTAACCTGTCTCATTTTTTAAAAAAAATTTAAAAAGGAAGCAAGGAAAAGCGAGAAAAGGCATCTCCAAGAATGCGAACAAACAGAGAAAATAACAAAGGAAATTATTGGTTTTTAAAACTACCAGAGACATCATGGACAATGATGGGACTATCTCAAAGTACAAATACAGGTAGTCCTCAAGATACAACCGTTCATTTAGTGACTGTTCAAAGTTACGACAGCACTGAAAAAAGTGACTTAGGACTGTTTTCCACTCTAAACGATGGTTGCATGTGATCATGGACTGATGATCATGTGATCAAAATTCAGACGCTTAGCAACTGGCATGTTTTTAGGACGGTTGCAGTGTCCCGGGGTCATTTGATCACCTTTTACAATCATCTGACAACCAAAGTCAACGAGGGAGTCAGATTCGCTTAACAACTTTTATACCAGCTTAACAACTGCAGTGATTCATGTAACTGTGACGAGAAAAGTCATCAAATGAGACAAAATTCACTTCACAAATGTCTCCTTTAGCAACATAAATTTGGAGCTCAATTGTGGTCATAAGTCAAGGATTACCTGCAGAGGTAGGATTGACAGGAATTTGACACAGGAGATGAAGAGAAGAGAGAAAAATGATCAGAGGGTGTTCTGAGTGCAAGATAAGGAGGAATGAAAAGATCATCTTCAAGAGCTGCTGATTGTATATTGTGGGCGATTGTGGGACTGCTTTATGCTGAGTAAGCAAAGGCTGTGAGAGAGATAAAGCAGCTATATTCCTGGAATAAGCTCAATGAATGAGTGAATAATAAAAGGAATTTGTTTTTAAGATTTCATGTGAGCTAGGGGGAATCTCTAACAACTTTTCTGTTTCTGCATCAGGCATTTATACTTGGCTAATCAAAGTTCCTGGGAAGAGAACAAGAAGAAATAAAAGCTTTTCAACAGATTACACTCTAAGACAGTGGTCGGCAACCTTTTGGACCTCAGGGACCACTAAATTCATGATTTTAAATTCCGCGGACCACTAATATGATTTTTTAAAACAATAAAGATCATTATTTATATTTATATAAATATATAAATTTATAATATGCAATAAAAATATAAAGATAAATATAAAGAGATTTAAAAAGAAAGGCTATACTGCTCTATTCATTGCTATTAAAAATTCAACATAGTATTATAATGAAGCTATCTGCTTTATTGTACTCTGTTTAGTGATTTTTAAATTGCAAACTGAATCCATATTACACAGGCTGGCTGTTAAATTATTCAGTTCTAACTTGTTGCAAAAGCAACCACATTATTATTTTTGAGACTAGAAAGCATATTTCCTGACACTTGCTTTCTGAGACAGTTGTCTATAATTTAGCCCTTGCCTTCTTTTGCTTGGTGGACTTTTAGAGTTCATTGGGGTGTGTTTACCTGGGCAGGTGTTTTTCTGTCATCTGATGTGAAACATTTATAGCTTCTTACCTCCAGCACTCAACCAGTTTAATAGCTTCTCATTCTCTACAAATGCTAACCAGGCTGCAAGCTTTTGTTTATTCCCTCTGCTAAAATCATGTTGGCTGTTTGTGGAATATGACTGCCATTGTTCTAGAACCCTTGAAGTTGCAGATTTGCATTCCCCAAATCACCACCGTTTGTAATTCACCACTAGGAAAACCAGGGATCAGCTGGAAATTGTGGTCAAAAATATCTGGACAGTGGCAGACGGGGAAGACTGCAGTTAAAAATATGAACTGAGGCTTGGAACAGATCCCCTGCTGGCTTCCTTCTGCATAATTTGATTTGATTTTCAAAATTATTATTATTATTCAATTTCCTTGTCTCTGCCATTCCCCAGTCGTACAAACTCAACAAATTACTAGCTGACATATAAGAAGTATAATAAAAACCATCTCTGTTGACTCTAAGCACATGTCTTAGAGATCGTTCTGTCTTCATGTCATCCAACATCCTTTTTTAGAATCTATTTTTGTAATGTGCTTAATAATATTATGAGTGCCTCCAAATTGATGGTAAGATTATTTACAGATGGAGAAAAAAAAGTATAAATTGACAAAATATGATTTAGGCTTTACCCCCCCCTTTGTCATTCCTAGGGTTGATCAGATGTTTTAGATTACATATTCTACATATCTTGACATGGTCAATTGTGAAGGGTTGATGGAACTATATTCCAAAACATCATGTGGGCATCAGGTTTGTTTGTCCCTAAAAGTGACCACAACTCCTATTGAGACAAAATTTCTATCTTTCTTATGTCAGTGACATTTATGCCAACTTTTCCAGGCTGTGTTAACAATCTAGCAGTGTGATCAAGCCAAGTCTTTCTACATCTTGTCCAAAGAGGTCATCTTCATCACTTTTTTTATCACAGGATTTTACATTCAAACTCCTAATTGATTCTCTCGGTAAGCATGATCCAAAGATGACTCGGTGTTCCCACACCAACTCCTGGAGGACCTCTCTATATACAGCTGACCTTTGTTGAACGAGAGATACGATATGGCTGAAGAGGCAATATGAGCTGGCAAGACTTAATGTTCTGGCTCGGCGTCCATGCAAGTCTCCCATGGGTTCTGTGGCATGCGAGGCAAGGAGATGAGCAGAAGTGCCACTCCACAGAGGAACAGCAAGACGAAAGAGGCACAGGCACAAGCGAAGGACCAGGAGTAGTAGTACTCTATCCATTCTGTGTCATCGCTCGCAATCATCTTTTTGACTGATTGCCTCATAACTTCCACAGATATGATGATACACAGGCCTGGGGAGAGAGAGAAAGCAAGCAGTGAGCAGGGAACAGAAGTCAAGGCCACTGACTGGTTGCTTCCCAGTTTTACGCTGAACTGTATTCCAGGGTCACTGCTAGATATTCCGAGGCTTCTGGATTAGACTAGCAAAAAGCTCTTTGCACCATCATTACCTTTCTTTCTGTTATGCTGATTTTCCACCACCTCCCTTCTTCCCGTCCTGCCTAAATGTGACCCATGCAGTAAAGTAGAGGTCCGTATTTCTATCTCCCCACCTGCAAACGTATAGAACATGGCAGCTGGCCTCAAGAGGTAATCCATCTTCTTCCGGAAGGATAAGAGGACACAAATGGTTCCGATGATGGAAAAACCCATGCTGAAGATGGCAATGGCAGCTGCAGAAATGCTGTATTCTGGGGAGGCAAAATAAAAATAAATAAAATAAAAGCACTGATGATGTTACCTAATTTGGTAATGAAACGTCTGCAAGAAAATCCACCAAGCTCAAAGAGCGCCAAGGACCCCATCAAAAAGGAAACCATCATTGGCAAATCTTCCAGTCACAATGGGGAAGCAGCGCAAAAGCAAGAAGCTACCACTAGCTATCAAAATCTACAGCAGTTGTCCACAGAGGACAGTCTGAAAAGTCAAGATGGTGGTCACAACCATCAAAGCTCTGCCTGGTTTTTATGTGTGCCACGCCATTTCGGTTGCCATCTTGATACTGGTGGAGATCCTTGTGGACGTCTGCCATAAAAGCAACATTTCCCTCTGGGCAATCAAAAATAGGAGACACACAAGCTAATTGTACAATGCATGATGGAGGTCAAGGAAACAATTCAGCATTAAAAATGTAGATAGTGGAATAGTGAATCTACAAATGGAATTGCAGTGTTCCTGGTTCAATAGGTAGCAGGCTTCCCCTCTTCCTTGTCTGATTTTCTAGGAAAAATCACGATCAGCTCCAGAAGACACATTAATTTCTGCTCTGAGAAACTAATACGATATGGCAGAGACGACTACCTGGGTTCTGAAACAGAGCACGACTTGGCAATTGACCTGGGAAAGAGAGGCGTTAAATCCCACCTTTTTCTTAATAGCAAAAAGGGCAAAGATATCCGAATCCACTCAGTTTGTCTGCTGGTTACCTTTTCAGCTTTCTTTTTCAAAGTTTTTCCTCAGCTGAAATTGGGTATTATTTATTTATTTTATTTTATTTATTTGTTTCAATTTTTATACCACTCTTCTCCCTGAAGGGACCCAGGATGGTGCACAGCCATCTGAAAACAAGTAAGACATACAACACAATTTAAAAAAGACTTTAAAAATGATATAAAATCAATGGCTAGAATTTTAAAAACCGCAATATAAAACCGATTTTAACCAAATCTGAGATTTAATTATTATTTTTTAATTAATAGCATATTTTGGGACGGAAGTGGTATAGATTAGGCCTGGATAAAAAGATGGGTTTTTAAGGCACGGCGGAAAGCACGTAGGTCTGAGATAGTACGAATCTCTGGGGGGAGGTCTTTCCAGAGGGTGGGAGCTGCCACAGAGAAGGCTCTCCCCCTGGGGGTCACCAGCCGGCATTGTCTGACTGACGGCACCCTGAGGAGACCCTCTCTGTGGGAGCGTACCGGTCGGCGGGAGGTATTTGCTAGCAGAATGCGGTCCTGTATATAACCAAGTCCTAAGCCATGGAGCGCTTTAAAGTTCATAACAAGCACCTTGAAACGCACTCGGAAGCCCACCAGCAACCATTGCAACTCGCGCAGGAGGGGGGCCACATGGGTCCTGCCACTGGCCATCATTCATGTTTTTCATTTGCATTTTGTGTTTTTCATAACATATCATATTTCTTTATTCCTTATCTTTAATACCCTCTTATTTTCAATCCTTTTCCCCTTCCTTATCTCCTCTGACTATCTTTCTTTTTAACTTCCTTCCTCCTCCTTTCTCTCCCTCCTTCTTCCAATTTCTTCTTCCTCCTGTTCGCTTCGTTCTTCTCTCATGTTATTTTTAATGATTACTTGTTGGCATCCAGTCTCATATTTAAAAAAACCATTTCTCTTTATATAGTCTATCTTTGTACTCGTTCCATATTTACTCCCTCTTCTTCTTTCATTTCTCATTCCTTTAATGTTTATATAGCATTAAATTTATCTCTTTTTTGCAATTTAATTAAATTTCCACATTTAACAATTTGAGGGTGAATCAAAATATTCTTAATTTCCACATACAGTTTCAATTTCCCTTTTATAGTTTTACATCTTTAAAAATTCCAAAATATCACATTTTATATAACACATTCTAAATAACAATCTCTCTAGTTTCAAAATAGCTCAGTAACTCTTATGATTCTTCTAAACTCTATTTAACATCTTAACCAATAACCTTCTGTTTTCTTTAAAGTGTACATCTTTTTTGACATTCATACCAACATTAGTATTTCAAATCGTATTTTCAACCCTGGCAACATTTTATTCTTTTCCAATTTCAGTCTTCTACTCTTTACCTCTTTATCTCTACCTCTTCTTTCTCTTTTTACCCTCCATCATACCTAGAAAGGCCAGAACCATGCAGGTAGAATGGAAAACCACAAAATCATTTAAGGACAATAGAGTTTAAGCACATGGTAACGCCCCTCCCCAAATCTCACCCACAAAGGAGTTGGGGGGTGAATAAAAACTCCTTCCCACCAACTCTGAAGTGATAAAAAGAGGTCCTAAAGATTGCTCAGATCCTTTCTGGAATGGATCTTGAGCTTCGGTTCCCTTAGTTTGTGCTTGGCAGGTAATAATGGATGCTAGGTAAGTGTGAATATATGAGTGTGAGAGCAAAAATAATCAGTAAAAATTTATTGTTGTTTTAAATTCCCTGTGTATTAAAAAAAAAGTTTGTGCCTCAGTATTCAGTTGATCTATAACAGTGATTCCCAAACTTTTTCAGTCCACCACCCCCTTGAGGCTACAAACTCATTCTCAGTGCCCCCCCAACCCTATAAATAGCATTTTTATTTATTTATTATTAGATTTCTATACCGCCCTTCTCCACAAAGGGACTCAGGGCAGTGTACAGCCATATAAAAATACATAAAATACAAACATCAAAATTAAAAACTATATTAAAAGTATTAAATTGTGGCTGAATTTTGAAAATCAAATATTAAAATCAATTTAAAACCAGATAAAAGAATCTAAAATAATGAGGGGGCGGGAGGGGAGACTAGGCCAACCCGGCCTGGACCAAGAGGTGAGTTTTTAAGGCATGGCGGAAAGCACAAGGTCTGATATTATCCTTATCTCGAGGGGGAGGTCATTCCAGAGGGTGGGTGCTGCCACAGAGAAGGCTCTCCCCCTGGGGGTCGCCAGCCGACATTGTCTG
>JANHFO010005320.1:9435-20004 GCA_032468095.1 Pareas carinatus
GGTAGAGAGAGTGAGAGGAGGAGAGAGAGAGAGTGAGAGGAGAGAGAGAGTGCCTGGATTTGGGGAGAGATTGCATTCCACCCCAGCCTATTCAAACAGCCCCAAACTGGGCCACAGCAATGCGTGGCCGGGTCAGCTAGTGTATTATAAAATAGTCTCAAAGGCAAAGCAAGAATTATATAAAAACAAAAAGTTCAAAGTATAATTATTTTCCATATAATAAATCTTAATTTAAATTATTCCGGATGGTTGATTTGAAAAGAAGAATTCAGTTACAAAGAGCCTAGAAAGTTACACTTTTTTTTTTAAAAAAAGAAAAAACTGTTCAATATCTTATTTTCATCAATTTATATTTTACTTGAATATTATCTCATTTCAACTATTCTGCCAATAATAAATGTCTACTAAATGTTTCCTTCAAAAATGTATTAGAAGCCTTTCCTCATGTTTCCCATTTTGAAAAACTTGTTGTGGTTTTAACAGCTCTCAGTATGTTAAAGTACAACAAGAACTAAGTATTTAGGTATACAATAATTTTTATATATTCTACACCACAAAAAATAATCCAGGAAAAGTGAATTCTAAGATGTCAGCTCCTTGCACAGGAATTTTGGTGTGTTAATTCTCTGCCTGTGTTTTGCTACTTTAATACATTATATATTTATATTCATCTACCTGTAAATGTATACTGGAAAAAAACTGATCTATGTATGCAGAGTCCTGGCTAGAAAAATAATTAGAATATTACTATCCTCTGCACAGGTGAATTTCAGCATAGCACCATATGGTAATTTCTAATGTAATTTTAGCTGCCTTTTGTATCCAGCTGTTTGTTGTTTTTCAAATAAAGTAAAAAAACCCAACCAAGAATCTAGCTCTTCCTTGGAGTATTTAGGATGCAACTTTGTTTTTTATGTTGTGAGTCATTAATAGCAAGTTAGGACAATTAGGTAGGTTGATCAATAGGTAGACAGATGGACAGACAAAACTTTATTATGAGCACAGTGAAAAAAAACATAAGGATGTTACACAAGAGCACACATTCTTTACAATAAAGTTTACAATAAAAGACACATTAGCTCAGGAACAAAGACTTGTGGATCACTTCCTTCACATTAGCTCAAGAACAGAGACTTGTAGCTCACTGCCTTCAACCCTTATACAAACCCCAGATTTGTATAAAGTTTGAAGACAGTGAGCTAGTGCTCACGAAAATCTTTGCTTTAATAAAAATCTATTAATTGCAAAAGGTGCTACCAGTCTACTAATTTATTTCAGGGCAACGTTTTGCACCAGCAACTGTTGGGAAGTAAGTGGCTACCCATTTTAGCTCATTGATCTGGAATTTTATTCTCCAGTTTCAAGAACTTGAAATTTAGGAGTTTCTATACAATTCTATCACAGTTAATATGCTATTTTTTAATAGGGGGAAACTTGTTTGGAAGCCTTTAGTGTTAGTTACAGCAGACTGGATCTTCTCCACAGGTTTTCCACTTCTTTCCCAATTTCAAACTCAGGGTCATAATTACTGCTGAAAAGAGATGAATTCTATATAATTATTATCTCATGTATGTTTTCATCTAGAATAGTTTTCTAACTGGTTGGGGTGATCTGTGACACAAAGTATGAAGGTATTTCATTATAATTTATGCCATCACTTATAATTATTTCCTAAATTAATGTATTATCTCTCTGTAGTGTTAAATCTGCTAGTAGATGTGACAATCTGCAAAAGCTTGCAGTCTGAGTCAAAACAGGCTGAGTTTCCTCACATTGTCCTAGACATCTGGTGTCTCTTCTTGGTCAGTTAGTCTTGATAGAATAACAGAGTTGGAAGGGACATTGGAGGTCTACTAGTCCAATCCCCTGTTGAAGTAGGAAACCCTATATCATTTCAGACAAATTCTGGTCCAAATATCTTCTTAAAAGCCGCCAGTGTTGGAGCACCCACAATTTCTGAAAGCAAGACGTTCCACTGATTAATCATTCGAACTGTCAGGAAGCGTTTCTAAAATTCTAGGTTGGTTCTCTCCTTGATTAGTTTTCATTCATTGCTTCTTGTCCTGCCTTCAGGTGCTATGGAAAATAAGTTGACTCCCTCTTCTTTGTGGCAACTCCTGAGATATTGGAACACTATCATGTCACCCTTGGACCTTCTTTTCATTAAATTCTATATACCTAATTCCTGTAACCGTTCTTCCAAGGCAACTATTTATCCCACTATAGTACATTGTGGGCAAATCACTTATCTTCTGACTGGCTTGCATAACTTCTCCTTGTACTGATATTCTAAATATTTCAGCTGGTCTACAGGACTATTCTTGCTTTCGAAGCACTCTCCCGAGTCCAGGCTCCTGTATCCAGTCTTAGAATTATTATTTTCAGTAATAATTTGTTAGCTCAGGAATCCAGAGCGATTCATTTGTTGCTATAAAGCTTATCTTCTGATAAAATATCCCCTGATTCCAAAGCCCAGTTTGATACAGTTGCTAAACTGTCTTGTAACATTTCTAGCACAGATTGGCTGAATGCCTCTCCTGCGAATTTGAATCTTATAAACTAAGAATTTTCAGAACAACACAGGTGTGATTTATCTTTAATGTTGTTTGAGAACAAATTGATTTGTATACATTACTTCTCTTTTTCCTACTACTAGATGAAAATTAATAACTAGAGCGTGCTTCTATTGCAGGGAGGAAGAAATAACCCGTTTTTCTGTTTTAAAGGCTTTTTTTTTGTCTGTTTGCATAAAACACATTTTCAATTCTATTGAAGTTTACTGATATTGTTATCTAATTGGTTTCTGATGCTTCTAAAGGAGTGTAGAGGACTGCCTCCCCATTAGATTAAAATAAAATTTTGAATGCAATTATGCCCATTTAGACAAGAGTAGAACTAATCCTCAAAGTATTGAAAAAACAGTTCATTAATCTACACTGCATAAACTTCTTTTGTGAAAAAATGCTTTATTCCAACATGCTGCTCTCTGAGTTTGTATGTGCATATGAATGGAGTAGGACACAGGATTGGTTATGAAATAAAACACTTCTGACTTCCTGAATGTACACACTGGATTTTTATATTCAATTAGGAAATGTAATGTTTCATATTCTATTGCTGAGATTTATCATGCACATAAGCATGATAAGCTTTTCATAAGCAAAAAAAAATACGATTCTACAGCTACAGCCTTTTCTGCAATGGGCACACGCTGCATTAGAATGGTTGGCCTCTTAGAAGGATTTGAGAGAGAGTTTAATATTTTGTATTTATTATGCATTTTTCAGGGGGTTGTATTTTTTTAATAAAACAGTTTGTCTTCCCCCACATGCATATAACAATCCAATGTGGTTGTTGTTTTTCCAATATTTAATTTCTATAAAACCATATTTTATTAAAGCAGAGGGCTCAAATGAATATGTGTAGTTAAAAAGGAACTTGTTTAAAGGTAACTATTACTGCAAACAGATCAACTGGGAAACAGAGGTATTTCACTTTGTCACTTATGGCAGAGTGGGCATATTCCAGGTGCTGCTCCTTAAATATTGCATTTAAGGACGACCTAGGAAGGCTGTGTTTTCCAGTTCAACCCTTGCCCTATAGAATATCCTTCACATGGGATCCAGAAAACTGTTTTAGTTTCTCAGAAATCTGAAAATGGTGGGTTTTCTCCAGATGTTAGGATAAGGTGGGGTTGGAGCTCAAGGAGTATGTGATCTCCATTTTTAGCTTAGGGTTGAACTGAAGGGTCCTTGGTATTCTCTGAGCTTGCTTTCTCGCAGAGGTTTCCTTAGCTGATCAGGTAACATAATTGATGGTGATGTTATTGGTAATGAAATATCTGTAAGAAAACAACCAGACTCATAGAGTACTCTCCTTGTACTGATATTCTAAATATTTCAGCTGGTCTACAGGACTATTCTTGCTTTCTAAGCACTCTCCCTGAGTCCAGGCTCCTGTATCCAGTCTTAGAATTATTATTTTCAGTAATAATTTGTTAGCTCAGGAATCCAGAGTGATTCATTTGTTGCTATAAAGCTTATCTTCTGATAAAATATCCCCTGATTCCAAAGCCCAGTTTGATACAGTTGCTAAACTGTCTTGTAACATGTTTAAAGATAACTATTACTGCAAACAGATCAACTGGGAAACAGAGGTATATGATCTGATGGATTGGTGACTGCAGGTCATGACACAGGTTTCAGCATTCTTGGTGCAGTGATTAGAATGCAGCATTGCAGGCTAACTCTTCACACAACCAGGAATCCGATCATGATCTGTTCAAGCTTGACTCAGTCTTCCATCCTTCTTTGGTTGGTAAAATAAGAATCCAGATTGTTGGGGACAATATGTTGACATTTATAAACTGCTTAGAGTGCTGTAAAGGACTATGAAGTGATATATAAGGCTAAGTGCTAGTGCTACTCCCAGCACAGATTGGAAGGATTGAGCCTGTTGTGAATTTGAATCTTATAAACTATGAATTTACAGAGCAACACATGCATGATTTATCTTTTATATTATTTGAAAACAAATTGATTTAAAGCTATTTAAAACCTTTTTTCTGTTACCAGATGAGAATTATTAACTGGACCGTGCATCTATTGCTGGGAGGAAGAAATAACCCATATTTTTTCTGTTTTGTAAAGATTTTTTAATGTGTTTGTTTGCATAAACTATTAATTTTAGTACTTCAGGTTTTATTATTGTTGTGAGTCAATCAGAATTGTGGTACTATAGCTGTCCATTTACAGTAAGTTTAATAAATAAGCTGGAGCATCTTTTATCTATCCATTCTTCATAGCACAGCAGTCAGAGATAATATTAAATTTACAAAAAATTAAGCTCAAATTTATAGTCAACACAAGTTGTTTCAACACACAGAATCTTTATCAGATAAAAACCATCCAAAAGGATATTCAACACAATAATATAATTATTGTTATTCAAGGGATATAAAATATATCCCACAATGCTGACTGGGAGTTGAAGTTCACACATCTTAAATTTGCCTAGGTTCAGACATATTATTCTATGGCCTGGGATTAAAGTCTTTATGGAGGGAAAATTTGGGCGGGTATTTACCATCAATAACTGCTGAAGGGAGTATGATGAATCTAGCCAGAGCAAATACTCTGCAGTCAATTTTTTTACATATTGGTAATGAACAGATGGCTTGATAAAAGACAGTATCCAGGATTTATGTTGCTTTGGTGTTAAGCTAGTTTTGCCTGCCTAAAGCTGTATTAAGAGACTCTTTGGATCCATAGGAGTATTTCTCCACAGGTGTTCTAATATTTACTGCTTGGTTTATAGAAATCGCCTTGCCCTAAATCCAACCTGTTTTCACCTAGGATGTTATCTTCAACCCAATCATAGAATATACAAAACACTGATTGAATAGTTGTCAGATTTTTGTTCTCCTTTTTTTAATAGATTGGAATCATGATGTCCCATGTTGGTAGTGTTTGTCAATAAATATGAAAAGTGCTGCGAGAATTGGGGTCAATGTTATTTTCTTTAAAATGTCAGCAGGAATAAAGTCACTACAAGGGCCTTTATTAGGCTTCAAATGCTCAATTAATTGCCTTATTCCTCTAATGGATACAGATGGACAGTGGGGTAACCTTTCAAGAATTATTATGGATTCCAGTGGAGTGCTGGCATCTGTGCCTCTTTTGAAGCACATAGTGACCGGAAGTAGTAGGTGGATGCCGAACACGAGATTCAAGCCTTGAGTTTTTGTGATGCATTATGCCAGAATGTGTGTGAATCTTTTGACTTTACTGCTTCAATAACTTAACACCAACTTTTTCTAGTTGCTTTCTTTTTTATTTGTGATTAAATGCTTATACGCAAGGGAGGGGCTGCAGAAAAATCTGGATATTTATGAAGTTTTATTTCTATACTGATTATGGGGAAGATCTATGTTTGCCTATATGCATTCCTTATCAAACCATGGTTTTATGGTCTGTGTCTCAGAGTACGTACCTTCACTACTTTGATTCATTAGAACTTTGTGCAATTTGAAGGTACAGTTTTCAGGGTCTAGTAATTTATACGTCCCACTGGTCTCAATGCTCGTCATTTTACATCTAATTTGTTGTATAATTTCTGAGTGCAATAATTAGGTAACAGCATAGTTTATCTTTTCAGTCCATTTTGTTCTCTTGCTGCAGGATTTCTCAGAAGAGATGCAAACAATTCTGTGAAAGCACTCATAGCTGACAATTGTTAATTTACAACACATTTACACAGAGAAGAATTGAGCCCTTTTTCTAAAGCAGAATGAAAAAAGGGCTCTTCTCTAAATCAGCTTTGATTTGCCACAATCAGCAAGACATGAAATTTCAATTACAATCATGTAATTTTAAATAAACATATTTGGGACATTGCTCATTTTCTTGAAAATGTGCATTCTATCAATTATATTGACAGTCCTCTGTTTAAATTAATATTTTCAATAATTTAGTTCCTTGTTCTATTGAATGTCATTAATCTTATTACAGTTTTTGTCAAAATGCCAAATCTCAAATCAATTGCAAATAATGCTCTGTGCAAAGAATAAAGGTCAAAATACTGTATCTATTGAAATCTTTTCATAAATGATAAGATTCAGCCTTCAATTTATAATTTTGTAGAAGGCCTTTAAAAAAAAGGACAGAGATGAGGGTTGCCAAAATGTCATGCTAAAAGTAGCTACAGTATATTGATTTTTTTCATATTTCTTAAATGAACCCTCTTGAGGATTATAAATAAGTTGTAGATTATCATCTATTCATTTATTATAACTACAGGTTTTACCTCGTCATTTCTAATTTCCTCAAACATGGCCTCATTTTTTAGAATGCGGCTTTTCTAATCTAAACTGTTGGAATTCTAGAGATTAGATTATAAAAAATATTTTTGTATTCCAAAAATGATCGTATTGAGTAGTTTATTCTTCTGCCTCATTTTAAGCCAACACTCCTAAGTATCCATTCTTCATTATATGCAGAATGCCATTCTCAAAATTAATTTTAACATGCTATCTGATTACAAAACCAGAATTGGGTTGCTTAATAGCTAATTTAGTTGCTAATTGGTTAATAGCAACTGTGTTGCTATTAATTACAGCTGTGATTGCTTTCAGTTGTTATAAAAGTAATTGTGACATTAAAGAACACTTGTTTGGCTTTCTATCAATATGATTTTATGTAAAATGAATGTATATAAAAATGTGACCCAGATTTATCTACCTTCAGGCTATTTTAAACTGAATACTAAATCAATGCAGTAACAAACTTTATTTAGACCATTAACTTCTTGGGTCATCATCTTCACTTTACTATTTTTGAAGAATTAATTGTACCTAACGGTGAGAAAAGCTAAATATAATTGTTGTCACTTTCTATTAGTAAAAAGTTTTGAAAAAGGACAAAAATCGACTTGGGAAACTAGAAGGAAGAAAAAGCAATGTGATTATTTCTTTGGGTATTTATCCATTCTGAATAAATGGAATAATGCAGACACCATTAACAAATCTACCAATTAAATCAATAATCCTGTTTTAAGGATTGTTCAGTGAAAAGAAAAAGTTCAAAATCAATAAAATGGCAATTTTAAGTATCGTGTTTTTTCCCAAAATTAATGGCTGTTTTTGAAATTTGTATATTGGGATTCCCTATTAACTCAACAGCATACATGTCCTGATTATAACTCATCAGAATCAAAATGTTAAAAGGCATCATATACAATCAATATATTGAGGATTGAGTTTACCACAACACCCATTTATTTTGGCTAAATAGGTTCTCTTTTTGATGAAACAGAAAATAAAGTGCAAAACTTGTATCCCTTTGTGTGGAATAGTTCTTAAAAGGGGTAATCAACATTTTATAGGTGTCTACAAAATGAGCAGCATAAAATATCATAACGTATCATTTCCAATGCCCATATCCCCTCTACCTCGCCATGGACAGAAATATTTGTTAGATATTTGATTTTTGAATGTGGTACTTATTCAGTACAAAATAAATATTTGGTGGGGCTTTCATGATACAGTTTTTTAGTTAGAGGTAGCTGACAAGAAGAAATGTTTCCTATGGGTGAGTGGTTAGAAATCTGGCTTTGGATGTTTTGTGATCTGTTCTATGAATGTGAAAGTTCTATGCAAAAATAAACTCAGAAATGGGGTTAAGGGGGAACTGAGCTTTTATTTTGGTGGTTTTTTTTTTACTAAAGTGACCTGAATTTGCTAGGCCAGCTGATGTGAATTTTCATTCTAACCATAAATAATATGGTTATTATCCTGATCGTGACTGTGATAAAATCTAATTCAGTTGCAGTGTCCTATTAGTGAGCTATTTAGAGACACCAATATAGATCATAAAAACTTGGACTGCACCTGTTAAGTTGTCAGGTTCCGATTACAATTTCATCCAGTAAACTAATTAGAAGAGCAACATGGTCTCAGATACCTTTAGGAGATTTAGAACATAAAAAACATTAAGTATTTTTTTAAAAAAAACCTATGCTTCCTCTGGCACAGTCAACAGAGTATCAAGATATTTAGTATTTAGTGTACTTCCTACTCTTAGCCTGAATTACAAACCCTAGCTATTTATTTGGCTCTCCTGTTCGAATTGGTTCCTATGAATTTGCCATCTGTTAGAAGTTTTCCAGCCCTTTCTCTCCTTCCCACCCACTTGAAAGATCTTTACTTTGGTTATGGCTAATTTATTAACTTGAAGGAAGAATAATATCTACAAAGCCCATCTCATTCCTATCAGAAAAAGTGTTCCTTTGAAAGAATGATTTCATTTTCAAGGCAGTTTGAGAGATTGCTGGTTATACTTATAGACCAAATGTTTCACAGGACTAGATTTTTTTGTATTGTTGTATAATGGGATAAATGCTCATATAGTTCTAGTATTTGGAACATGGCCTGCACGATCTATGTTAGTGAAAATACTGCAAAAAAGAAAAAAGGACCCTACACTACTAGGAATGTAGATGTCTCAACATCCAAGTTACCAAGCTATTTGGCCAAGGATGATTAGACACACAAGGAATTTGTTTCTGGTGCAGAAGCTCTTAGTGTATAGGCAAAGCAACAGTATAATGATAATCAATATCATCATTATAATATCAATAAGAGGGGGAAGTAAAGAAGATAATAAGAAGGATAAATAATACTACAGGCATATTACATGCATAAGAAATTATACAGCACTGTGAGAATTAGGTATTCAGCAGAGTGATGGTATGAGGGGAAAAACTGTCCTTATGACTAGTTGTTTTGGTCTGCAATGCCCTATAGCACCAGCCTAGAGGGGGAAAGTTGAAACAGTTTATGCCCAGGATGTGAGGGGTCTGTAGATATTTTATCCCTCATCTTCCTGACCCATGCAGTATAACAAGTCCTAAAGGAAAGGCAGGTTGGTTGCAACTGTTTTTCCTGCAGTCCTAACTATCTGTTGTGCCTGTACCTATTCTGTTTGGTTGCTGTATCAAATCAGACAATTATAGAAGAACAAACCAGACAGTATAGAAGGGCTAGGAATGGAACAGTGTTCCAATATTTAACAGGCTGCCACAAAGAATAGGGGGGTCAATCTATTTTCCAAAGCACCAGAAGAGCATTTTCCAAAGCACCAAAGCACCACAAGAAACAATGGATGGAAACAAATCAAGAAGAGAAATAAACTAGGAGAAATTTCCTAACAGTGAGAACAATCAACTAGTGGAAGGGCTTGCATTCAGAAGTTGTGGGTGCTCCATCACTGGAGGCTTTTAGGAAAATACTGGACAGGCATTTGTGTAAAATGGTATAGGGTCTCCTGCTTGAGTAGGGGGTTGAACTAGAAAACCTCCAACGTCACTTCCAATTCTGTTTTTCTGCAAATGACAGACTCAGTAATTCCTCTGTAAAACTATATCAACAACGATCAACAAAGTTAATAGCCTCTCCTTACAAAAACTTCTGGCATCTTTCATACATTTTGTAAAAACTGCCCAGTGTTAGACAGATCAGCAGAACAGTACAAATGAGAATAGGGAGTGGGGGGAAGGGAGGGGAAGACACCAACAAACATGCACAAGATTGCTGTGAAGAGTGGTAGAATAACAAATGGTCATTAGAAAACAATATGTGGCTTTCTCATTCAATATTTCAAATCAACTGTTACCAAGAAATGCCTCATTAGTGAACATCTGCTGTAATCTTCATTAAACAATCATGTCTTAATGAAGGAACTCATCAATCTTATCCATATCTTCCACTTTCAAACAATTTCATTAAAAGAAGCCAGATATTTAGCTCTTAAATTTTTACTGAGATAATTCTATCTTAAAAGATTAATGTTTCTCTGAAGTAAACCATACAAAAGAATCTTACTTATGCATTCTAATACAGTCATATTGTTCAATCTAATAATATAAATTATGTCTGATTTAAAAATTAAGAGAATTTGCTTAGGCAAAGAAACTCGCTACTTGTTTTAAAAAGAAAATCTCTTGGAATGAGCATAATTCACCATCTAGTTCAGGGTTTCCCAATCTTGACAACTTTAAGATAGGTGGACTTCA
>JANHFO010005320.1:41112-53167 GCA_032468095.1 Pareas carinatus
GAGAATCGAACTGCTGAACTTTTGATGGCTGATGGCAGATGGCAGTCAGCAGAAATAGCCTGCAGTGCTGCTTTTTACCACTGCACCATTCTGGCTTCCATATCACGTCACGAAAACTATATAGTTATGTCCACATAAATCATCAGAAGTTGAGTCAACTAGATGGTGATTTCTTTTTTTAAGAAATAATACTGTTTTCTGGTACCCACTGATCTATCTGAATGCCCACGTCATGGAGTTGTAATTTAAATGATAATCAAAAGACAAAAGGACAAAAGAACCTGGAATTGATGGAATGCTATCATAACAGTAGACCTAATGAGAAGAGAATATGAAATGTATGAGGAACCTATTGATGGACAGACAACCTATATCAGGTGTCCCCAACCCCCAGTCCATGCACTGGGCCACAGCATGCTAGCAACTGGGTTGTGCAAGCCCCATTCACAAGATGCAGACCATGTAGTATTCGACCAGAGAAGAGGCATGGTGTGGGACAATATGAAAAACTCAAAAGTCCCATAAAATTTTCCCACGATTCCCTGGTCGGTACATATGGAGCGAGCATATTGATGATGGACATCATGACAGCGCTCCAGTCCCAGGGTCCTTAGTCTTCAATCCTCCGTCGCCAGATGTAGTATTCGACCAAAGAAGAGGCAGGACTCAATCAGCAAGAATGAACAGGGTTTATTCAGTACAACAATAACACACCAAACACACTCAGGCTGCAAATGGCAGCCTGTTCCTTTAATAACTTTGCTTAGAGCGGTTTAACCAATCACCGCTCTAAACTCCCAGCCAGCCAGTCTACCCAATGGGAGGGGTCTTCCTTTTACTCTAATTACCTCCGAAGCCGGCTTCCTGCTCTGGACACAACAGACAGCATGCAAAACCACACCCCTTCCGGTCCGTGGAAAAACCTTTTTCCCATGGAATCGATCTCTGGTGTTCAAAAGGTTGGAGGCCGCTGATCTATATCCTGAAGTGGAATGGACACTGCCACTCCCTCCATTACAGAACACAGCAGCTGATATGAGGATAAGATGATGGATAAATTAGCCACGATCAACCATTAAGATCAATTACCAAGACTCAGTGAGAAATACCAGCAGACAGTATACTAGAAAATACCAATAGAATCCTCACAACAGTCTCCACTACCCTCATATCTCAAACCAATGAGCTGGCATACACTACAGCTGCTGTAATCCTGGAGCTGCATCATGACATGATAACAAGAAATGGCAGTTCATACCCACCCACCCTTCAAATGAGCTAAGATCAAGGCAATTTGGAGAGAAGTTAGTCACCTGGTGAAACTACAGAAAGATGTGGAGGTTAAGATAACCTTATGATTTGGCTACTAAAATAATGCAAGGGCCTCACTTCATCTGAAGCTCTAGAGCAGTGGTTCCCAAACTTTTTCAGTCCACCGCCCCCTTGGTGTTACAAACTCATCCTCAGTGCCCCCCAATTCCCATAAATAGCATTATTCGGAATAGCGGTTTGCACAATCCACTAAGGAAGATAGTAACAGTAAAATTCAAAACTGTAACAATTAATTGCACATTTATTCAAAATCCAATAAAAAATATTTCTAGTTAATATTAATTCAGCAAAATTGTTGAACATGATCCAGTGATACCAGGTTTTCAAAGTTTTTAAAGGCACACAGAGAGAATGAGAAAGAGAGAGACATACACAATGAGTCTCTCTCTCTTTCTCTCTCTCACACACACACAGAATAAGAGACAGAGAAAGGCAGGCACAGAGAGAGAGAGAGAATGAGAAAGAGAGAGAGAGACATACAAAATGAGACACTCTCTCTCTCTCTCTCTCTTGCACACACACAGAGAATGAAAGAGAGAGAGAGATACATACAGAGAATCATACACACACACACACACACACAGAGCACTCTGATGCTTCACTTCCCCCCATCACCGCCCACTGCCACTTTCATCCACAGCATGCACCTTTCTCTTGCTGCCAGAACGCAGGGCTCTGGCTTGCAGAGGGTGGAAAATCTTACTGGTGGCGCGCAGAGCTGGCTGGGGAGGGGGGAAGCTGAGGATGACCCCGCTTCCCCCCCATCAGAGGCAAGAGCCGGGCACTGCCCAGAAGGCACGGGGGTGGGCACAGGCCTCCAGTGTGTAAGAGGCATATGGCACAGCACAAAAGGCGTGCTGCTTTGCTGAACTAGCGGTTGTGGGGGCAGCACAGCAGGGCAAGGGCAGCGCTCCAGAGCCAGCCTTCGTGCTGTGTCTTACAGGCCTTAAGTGCAGGGAGGCTTGTGCCTCCATACCTTCTGGGCAGAACCCCTTCCTCTTAGTGCCCCCTGCCACCCCTTTGCCTCTCAGCACCTTCCTGCCACCCTCCTTGCTTCCTAGCATACCTCCTAAGTCATCCCACAGCCCAATTTGAGAATCACTGGTCTAGAGCATTGCTGGCTGTCAACAAAGGGCAAACTTGACCAAACATAGGTTAGAGCCACTATTAACACCTATTTTGTGGCAATAAAGATGTCAATCTTACCAAAGTGTCAATACTTCTATGCCCTTTGGTAAGATGGACAGTGCCAATTTGTGTTGATCCTCTGTAGATCAGATTCTTATGTAAATAGTATGTAGTAAACTTTTAGTGTTTTGAACTCCACTCCTGTTCCTGCATCCTTGGGCCTGACAGTTAGTGGCTGTGAGACAGCCAAAATAACCATAAGCATTTGCTCAAGTAAGGAAGGAAGATCCATTTTCAGTCCTGTCTGCCACATAATTGAAAGAATTATATCAGTGGGAAGCTATTGGTAGCTGGGGCAACTGTAATTTAGCAAAATATGAAGAGCTTCAGATTCCTCAGTCAGTTTTTATAGCTAGCAGTAAATTTTATTTCTCCAGGCACACAATCTCATATTCATCAATTGACTTAATCAGACAAAAGATTCTCAGACACAAAACTTGGTTAGATTGAAACCTTTATTAGAGACAAAAATGAAGCCTTATAAACAGATGATTTGCCCACAACAATAAGAGGTGGAAAAGGTCAAAACCTTTATATAGATTTGCGCTCCACGGTTAAATTCTTGCCTTTCCCCTTTATTTACAAGTTAACTGGTTCTCATGGTTTTTATCTTTAAGACCTTGGGAGTCAGAGAAAATGGGTTCCAGCTAACTTAAGATCAGATGGTTTTTGCCTCATCAGCCTTATCCTTTACCAAACCTTCATACTGAAAGGACAATGTTCTGGGCTACAAAAATCAGAATCAGAACCCCAATAGATAGCAGCAAAGAGTAAACAATTCTTCTACATTTCTGCCGTTATTTAGCAGGTGTAATGGTACCAGATATTAAGAATTACTTGCATGGCAAAGGTGAAGAAGACGCCTAAAGGTTACAGCATGAAATAATAATTGTAAGGTAACACTAACTGTCTGGTAGATATAGCATAATAGAAACATTAATATATTTCAGAGTTGGCAAGATTTATTTATTTACTTGTCTGTTTATTTGTTTGTTTATTTATCACATTTCTGAACCACCCATTTCCTTCAAAGAGGAAAAAGGGCGTTCTGACCAGACATATTGAAGAACTGAACAACTGAATATTAGTAACTTTGAAAAGAGAAAGTATCAAGATGAAGACAGGAAAGCAATAAATATATGCCATAGTAAAAAAAACTGGCTAGTTTTTCCTCAGGCAAAAGATTTCAGTCATTGGGGAGGAAAGAAGAATTTTCATATAATAAGCAAAGCTTTTTCTGGATGGATTGATCTAATTCTGCCTGTAGCATCAATAGATGGAAAGAAACTGTTTACAGAGAAGACTCACAAACAGCAAGGCCAATGGGAATTTACTCTATACAACCACCCCATACAATACATAAAATATACTTTGCTGAACAGTTTGGTCACATTGCTTAATAGCAGTAAATTGTACCAAATTCTTTTTTTATAATAATTTTATTAAAGTTTACAAATACAAAGAAAAATACAAACTGAGAATAATATCAAAAGAAGACAATGAAAAGTGAACAGGAAAATAAAAGATATATTAAAAATAAATAATAGAAAAAGGCTATGTAAAGAAATGACTTCCTTTCTCTTCAGACAATACAAACAATTTCAGTCATATCGCTTAAAAAGCACCTTCTTCCTTTAATTATTAAGACATCAGTTGGTTTCACTTGTAAATCAAGTTTGGCATTTTTTTCCCATATAATTTTTGTGGTTTGACATTTTTAAATCCATTTTCAGGTCCACATTAAATTATCTCAGCCTATTTTGTCCAGTAAAATCTGTTCCTCTTTTGTAGCCTCCTTTAAATCCATTTACTTAGTAGCAAACATCCTAACAGCAGTTTCTGAGTCCACTGTTACCAATAAACTTGAATTCTTCCACTTTTACTTTAATTATATTTTTTTACAAAATATCTTACTAAAGAAACAATACTTTTCTTGTTTTCCTTTGATGATCCACATGCATTTGCAGACAAGAGCTATTTCTACACAAATTCTAGGAAAGCTAATGTCACCACAAAATGTCACTTCTTTACAGAAAATATAAATCCCATGTTACTTTCAAATTAAATTACCTGGTTTTCCTGATAAGGTCTTCTCCACAAAAGCAACACCAGGAAAAAAATAAAACAAAATAAAACCTGCTGATTTCTACACTGTTACACTGCTGCTAATAATTAGAGTCCAATTACATTAGCAATGTAAATAGTGCTGAGATATATAAATACTTTCCTCACTAAAACATTAGTTCATTGGCATCCACTTAAAGTATGGATACTTCAGAAAACACAAAATAAACTTTGAAATGGCCCAAAATAAAGAAAATATCCTTCTTTACAGCAGGCAGTTTCGTCTCTGCAATAGTAGCGAATATCTGTAGCTCAGGTGTAGAATGAGTGTGGAGGTCCTTTCTCTGAGCTTGTGGGTTGGTTTCTGAACATTTCATTACAAGCATAAGTAACATCTTCAGCAGACTTTTAGGGGATGTCACTGTTGGTGTCCTGTTTATAAGGGCTTGGTGTGGTCAGGATTCAAAGTAGGGTTTAAAGGGACCTTGGAGGTCTTCTATACTAAGCTCCTGCTAAAGAGGTCCTATAATAAATTATTGAAAACTTGAAAACTTCTTGAAAACTTCCAGCGAAGAAGCATACACAACTTCCGAAAATAAACCATTCCACTGATCAATTATTCTCACTCTCAGAAAACTTTTCCTTAATTCTAGGTTGGATTACTTTTTAATTATCTTCCATCCATTACTTCTTGGTCTGCCCTCAGGTGCTTTGGAGGATACGTTGACCCCTTCTTCTCTGTGGAGCCCCTCAAATACTAGAAGACTGATATATCAGCCCTAGTACTTCTCTTAATTAGGCTAGACATACCTAGTTCTCTCAGTCATTCATTATATGTTTTAGCCTTCTGACTCCTAATCATCTTTGTTGTTCTTCTCTGTACTCTTTCTGTATCTCCCTCCCCCTTTTTTTCTCCTATGAGATCCCTAATTATGCACTCAGGGTAAATGCAAATTCATACCATCTGTGCAGCAGTCCTAATTTTGCAATAGAGTAAGAAGAGGGTGAGGAAACCTATGTATTCTATAAATTTTGCAGATGCAGTTAAATGCTGATCACCACTAAATCTCTCAATTAGTTGTTAATTTGCCAGTAAAATCTATCAAAGCAAAGATGATACATCAGTCATGCTGATCGTTCCAGAACTGAATGGACTGGCAAGATATCTCCTCATCCATTCATGGGGTTGCATGATGCTGTAGTTTTCAAAGCAATATAGCACCTTTGAATCTAAACTACAGTACATCCTTAATCATTATGCTACAACTAATGAACTGGGATTTTAGGACATGTCTTTTAAATGTTAAAATATGTTCTTTGTGATATTACATCAATAGGTAGACTGATATATGGAGAGTGATTAGTGAACCATACTCCCTAAGAAAATATATTTAGGCAAGCATGAAGCCATGTGGAAACCATTTAAATACTTGGATATTTCCACTTACAATCCAACTCTGCTGGATGCTTCAATTCATGAATAATAACAGCATAAAAGAGGCTATGGCATGGCTTCCTTACTGTTCAGAAACTTACAATGAGTAATTCTTTGTGATTATTATTCCAGTACCTTTTAAAAAAAGCAGAGAAAAGAAAACCATCGACTCAGATGTACAGACCACGAACTCAGAAAGAGAAAGGGTATTCAATGAATAAAAGCATCATTTTGCTGCTTCTTGTAATTATATTATGCATAATAGTGGTTGACATTTTTGAATATGAAGTTTACCGCAAAGCTTAATAAGTTCCGCTAAGTTACATTCACAATTTCATCATTTTCTCAGCTCATTCTGTCTTTATGACAATATTCTAAACAATGCACAGCCTTAATAGAACGGCCAGTGGAATATGTCTTTTTCTAGAGAGAGAAGAATATTAACTATGATAGCTTAAACAAGAATGCTTACCCTTGAAAATTAGTAATACAAAAAAGAATGGTCCAAAATAAATCCAACTCTATGAAAGAACCCAAAGAAATTCAGTCCATTTAAAAATATACATCTTTTGCAAATTATCATTTGAAAAGTTATTAAAAATTAGCAATGTTATAGTTTAGCATTTTAAACAAGAATAAAAATTTCGACCATGACAGAAGTTGATTTCTTTGAACAAATGTTTGGGACTTAAATTCTGAAGAGAGAAAAATCAAGGCAAGCACTTTTGGCTTAGAGATGCTGTACTATAAGAGAAGACTAGGTTTAAAGAATGAATAGAAGGTTTATATTTCTAATGCTTATTTAATAGCACTTTCAAGCTTACTAAAACTAAGGCAACTGATTGTTAGATATGTGTATTACAATCACAGTAATATCTTAAGGATAGAATCATCATAATCATTTGATCTACCTAAATAATTAGTTGCAAAAAGAATAATGTAAGATACTTTCCCCTTCTATTGCAATGCTCCTAACTAGTTTTGTTAATTTTGAATTCTTCCATTTTTTCCCATATAGCCACAAGTAGTCAAGATCAGCTCATTAAACTATTTACTCTGGCTTATGTCATGTGCAGTGCTTTTTTTGTCATAGAATGCACCAGAACAGCATTCCGGCATCTTTTTTTGAAAGATTTTCCAAGTTTTAAAAACACATTAAAACCTTGGCAAAGCCAAAGCAAGTAACTTTGGTCTGCGAGTGTTTTGCAAGATAAGCAAACACTTTTAATAAATTTTAACTTGAGTGTAGCAGAGTCCAGCTGAGTCCAACAGCCAAATCATCTGTTCAGTGCAGGGGGAAGCTCCCAGAGCTCCAGCTGACTGGTGCGAATTTTGTGATGGAGAGGAAGGAAGGGGAAGTAGAGGGGAGAGTGGAAGAGAGAGTGAGGAGGAGACACATGGGGAGCAGAGTCAGAGGAGAGCAGATCAACCAGAGAATGGTTTTATTTTGACTTTGTTTTTATATGAATCATCAGTGGAACAAATCATCTCCAGAACTAATTATGCTCGCAATCCAAGGTTTTACTGCAATGTCTTGCATTACGAGAATACAGCATGGGGGGGGGAATCCCAGGACTCCAGCTGGGAGCTGAGCAGCCAGCAGGGCAGCACTCAACAGTGCTGGAAGCCCCAGAGTTCAGCTGAGTGGCGTGAGAAACCCCAGAGCTCAGCTGAGTGGTGCAAATGCACCAAACAGCCAAATCACAAAATGTGTTCTGGCACCTTTTTTTTCTTACAAAAAAGCCACTATTCGTATGAAATTATTTCCAATTTGTAGCAATTAATTTTGCCCCTTTGGGGAGTGTGTTTCTTAGTAAATATATAGACAGTTGTCCTAATATGCACAAAAATGCTTCACAAATGAATGGACCTTAGAATTTTCCACAACCAATAATTACAGAATGATGTCACTGGGCAGGATCTTTTGCCTTATGTCTTTATTTCTATTCATGTTTTATGGAACATACCATCTTAAATTTACGGTACATCATCTTTCCGTCATTACAAAAAAAAAGCGGCAACTGCCAAGTCTCTATGTGATTCAGATTGCTTGGAAAATACAACTTCAAATTCAGCTAATAGAATCTATTTTTATTACAATTTCCTTCCTGTGGGCATTCTTCCAGGTGATAAAGAAGCTAGGAAACCCATACTAAGTCCCACAAAGCAAAGGGCCAATAATCTGATTTTCCTCTCACTCTCTCCATCCAATTTGAATCATGTTATAATTAACACCTGCAGAAATCAAGGAGCAAATCTGAACAAAACAGTCCTTTTCCCTCCCTGCTTAAAAAAAACCTTACTATTGACATTTAAAGATATCATCAAGGTATATATTTTACTCTACAGCTGAACAAGCAACAATTGTACAGTAAGGAATGGAATGATGCAATGGAACAAGGGTTGGTGAAAGTGACAGAAATAGCAGAGATTGTTTCTATTGTTATGCAAATATTTCAAACCACATTATTTATTTTTGAGATCCATCCTTTACTTTCTACTGATTCAGCTAAAAATTTCAACATTTTCATGCCTGTGCATCATTGCAATCATTCATTGTCTGACCTTTCTGAGCCCTAATTCTTCTATCGCTTTAACTGAATTTCTCTGCAGTTTCATCTAATCTTGTTATTAACCTCTCACAAAATAATTTGACCCATTTTGCTTTTAGCAACTATCCTCTTTTTATATTTTCTTTTTCTCTTTACATGTTTTCTCCTACTTAATGTTTTGCATATCAGATTTTTTAAAAATAAAACTCCTGCTCCATATTCCATTTCCTATATATCTTCTAATACTACTGCCAGCACAGATCTGGATACTTTTAAGTTTATAAAACAGCAATTTCAACGGCTCTTCAACTGATGACATTTTTGATTCATTGCCATATCCCTGCAATATCTTCCATCCAAGACAAAATAAACCCTAACCTTAATCTGTGAACTCTCTAAACATTTTATCCAGTCTCTGATTTTTCTTGTCTCTCTTCAGATACAAAATAGGCAAATCCCAGCTAACATGGTTATCCATAGCTAAATCTATTATGGACATTTCTGTATTCTACATTTTTGAAACCTTTCTATAAGTGCCACATTTAAATACAAATACAAACAAAGAAATATTTTTCACCCTTTCCAAAACTTTTAAGGAAACTTAAATGTGACAAATCTTATGCTGCGTGAGGATAACTTTCCTACAAGGCTTGTATATAGTTATACATCCAGTGAAACATAGCCAGCTAAACACACCAAGGGAAGAACTCTGAAGGAAGATTTTTCCCTGGAATGTGATTTTTCAACTAACTAACAGAAGGAATTGGCATTCCTTCAGTTTGCATGACTCTCCTGGGCCAGGGAGGGCACTAGAACTTTCCTCAAGATCTTCCAACACAGCAAAAAGTTTGCAAATAGCCTTCAGGAGTGGTGTTCTGAAGATAAGGATGGTGCACTGGTTAAAAACAGCATTGCAGGCGATTTCTGCTGACTGCCATCTGCCATTAGCCATCAAAAGTTCAGCAGTTCGATTCTCATTGGCTCAAGGTTGACTCAGTCTTTCATCCTTCCGAGATCAGTAAAATGAGAACCCAGATTGTTGGGGGGCAATATGTTGACTGTGTAAACTGCTTAGAGAGTACTGTAAAGCACTATTAAGCAGTATATAAGTCTAAATAATAAATTAATTAATATGCTGTTTAATATGCTGTTATAAATTGTACTGTTTGTTTTCAACCAAAATTATTTATGCACATCTTTTTTAAGTTCTGTTCCCTCAATAGAAGTCCACAGAACAATATAATTAAATCTGTAATCCAAGTTAGACTGCCAGTACATCTAATTATTCGCTGTCTTGAAAAACTGACGTTCAATTCTTGATCTTTGATCTGACTATGTATTTAATTATTGGTTTCTGCCAAACATATATTGTTATTAAACTGGTTTTCAGCTTTTATTAGCAAAATTTGAAATAGAAATTAATCCTTGATAAAATATTTGCTGATATTCTTACTAATTAAATACGTTGAACATTCTCCATCTTAAAATATATGTTCAGTCTTCAGCTTTTAATTCCTGTATGCAGTTTTTGGAATTATTGAATTATAATCTCTGTAACACTGAGCCTAACTTCCATATCTACAAATTTGGTTAATAATGAAGTAGAAATACAGAACCTGTTGAGTAAGATTTGTGACCAGAAGAATAAATCTATTCTTTATTTAAGGAAGATTTAAAGAAAAAATAATGATGTATGATATTAATTTTTTTGGGGGGGAAGAGGTGGGAAGTTTAACTTTTACATGAACTAGATTTTTAAGATTTGGGGAAAAGACTGTTCTTACCTGCAAAATATCAAAGCTTCATAAAACTTTATTATCACTTGGAGTATATGTTAGGATTATACGGGTGGTGATCCCTTTAAGTAACCCTACAGGTTGGTTTACAAATTGCATGGCCAGCTAAGGCAGGCTAAGCCACACCTATCTTAATTGGCCCAGGACCCAGAGCATATAAACCAACAGGGCTTAAGTCATTCTCTCTTACTTTGGTGATCCCTGCTGTGTGGTATATGTCTTTGATCTTAATTCCTGTCTTGCTGTGTTTTTCCTGGCCAACTTTGTTGGCGAAGATATTGGATAAACAACTGACTAACCTGGTTAGTAGAGGGACTGCTTGACTGTGGTATTCTGACCTGGAGTGTTGACTTTGTTTCTGGACTGTGACTATTTTGAATAAAGAGGTTTTTGCAACTCACTACAATCTGTACTTGTGCTTTGCTGCTGATTCTTTGGTACAGACACTTCTGTTCTGCGCACCTTCCTTGTGACTAAGGAACCTGTTCGTAGCCAACACTAGTTACAAGCCACGGGTGCTCTGATAGTATACATTGAAACAATTCTTATTTTTCTATGTTCATTCTAGTAAAAATAATTGTAAAAATGCCCCCCCTTACTCTTGAATTTATTTTTCCCAATTTCAGTGTAAATTCCTGATATATGGATACAGATATAGGTATAAATGTGTAGTACATTCTTTTAAAATATGGAGATAAAATTGCAGTGTTATATCCTTTGTCTTAAGATATGTAAATTTAATATCACAGACTGATTTTTTCTATGTACTGCCTTTGAATATATTCTATAGATTTCTTAAATGTCTAATGATTCTTGTCTAAAGCAAATTATTCTTAAATAAATATTCAATTCTGTTTCTAAATCACCTTTTCTAAAATCTTCAGATGTTTCTCTGAATTTAAATTATTTCTACAGTTCTTTTTCTGATAGTTTAGCCTTATTTTTTAATCTCTAACCAAAGTATATAATTTATAAATAGGGATGAGGTGTTGATCCACCTCCAGTTGACCTTTTGAACTTATAATGCAGTTTAACCAATTTGGAAATCGCAATGATTTGGCTTTCAGCAATGCAGAGAAAACCAAGAGCTCCTTCAATTTACTTCAGGAAATGACTCCACCATGTAATCAATCTATCCATCAAACTCAGGATAAGAGCTACTGAGAAATCATTCTCATCTGTGATTTGATGGAAGTCACTACATCAAATCTATTTGAAAATATTCCAGGATGGGTGGATTGAAAATAATTTGGCAAGAATTTATTCATAAGAATCTATGTAATTTTTTACATTCTTACAGAGATGTTAGACATTTTAGAATATTTGGAGCAACATAATGAAAAACAAGCTGAATTGATTTTCTTATATGCAGGCAAAGCTTTTGACAATTTTATTTTAACCTTATTTATAATTTTGAAAGATACGAATTTTGGAGAGAATTTTATACAGTAGTCTTCGAGATTCAAATGGGTACTTAATGACTGATCAAAGTTATGACTCTTCCTACAAAAGCTACATACGACCCTTTTCTAAATTATGGCTGCTGCAGCACTGGAGTTCACCTTTATGATCAACCACAGGGACGCTGCAGAGTCTCTCCATTTCTCTGGAACTCTGCAGCAATTGGGCTTGCTCTTCACATGCCTGTTACACATTGCACACTTAACTTTTGAAGATCTCTGGACCTC
>JANHFO010005321.1:0-10892 GCA_032468095.1 Pareas carinatus
GCTCCGAATTCGCACGCTTTCAGCCAGCTGGGAGGCGCTTTGGGAGCACTTCGAGTAGCCGGTGCCTCCCAGCAGGCTGCAAGTGTGCGAATTCGGAGCGCTGCAGTTTTCAGCCGACCCGATTTCTTTGCAGCCCTCTGAATCAGGTAAGGAGCGTCCGGGGCCGGGTATTATTTGGGGGTGGGGATGGGCGATCTACAGTGTTTCCCTGAAAGTAATGCATCCTCCGAAAATGATATTTTTTGGGAGGTCTTATTTTTGGGGGATGCCTTATATTCCAGCGAGAGGCAAAAATGTAAGTAGATCTTATTTTAGGAGGATGTCTTATTTTCGTGAAAACATGATACATTTGAAGGACTCATGAATTATATTCTCTCTTTACCTACAGAAAATGGAAGCCATCAATCTTATCCATTCATTAAAATATCTCTTAAAAGTGATTAGCTGACAAACTATGACAAGGATGACATTAAGCTCATGGTTTTTTTAGTGATTATTTTTAACTGATGAGGACAAATGTGGATCTAAGGAGTTTTCACATGCTAATTGTGTGTTAGAGTATGGAATTAGTCCTATTTGAGCATCCCATGGCCATGTTACTGTGTTTTACAATGGCTTTGCTAAAAACCAGCATTTAATTCCAGTTTTAGAGAATACTAGGCTTTAGTGAACATTTAACAACAACTGTTTAGTGACTCAAAACAAAGTCATAAAAATCAGGTTGGTCACGTAGGTGACCCAACTGATGGTCACTGTTGAAATCGGGGCTTGCCATGTTTCCCTGGAGCCGATTTTGCAGTCTTCGTTTCGCGCACGGGCTGTTCTGTAAAGAAAAAAAAAGTGTTAATCCCTGATTGGCTAAGCCGCACTGACAACGAGAAGTATAAATAGCTGTTAGTTGGCTCTAGCACTTTGCTTGGAGTTTCAAACGCTGTTGCGTTCGCAATAAAGAACAGTTCCTGTTAAAGAGATTTCGGTCGTTTATTTCAACGTCCATGCTTCCAATAGTCACAAGTTGCAACCATGAAGGGCAGGTTCCATTACAGTTGTAACTTGAGAACTACCTGTATATACAATGCTAGATGGACTCAATTGCAGATGCGATTGTCCTGATGTGATTTTATTGCTCAGTGACTAATGGTTGCATAATTGGTTGTAAGAATCTTGCTGTAGGAGAGATTGGAACTGCTATATGGGAGGCTGAAGGCCATAGAGAAGCATCTGTAGAAGACAGGCAGGCAGACAATGGAAAGGAGACAGCAAGAAAACAGAAAATATGATGGAGAATGGGAAAAAAATAACAGATTTTGCTACACCAGAATTTCTAATAGTTTAAGGAAAGACATAGGTCTTTCAAGTATTTTGACTCTTAATGATGTGTTGCCATATAAAAAGCAGGTCAATTTTTGGAAACTACTTATGAAATACAATTGATTTTTTTTCCTGATTTCTGGTTAGGTTTTACTGCTCAGAAGCCCAAAAATGATTTCATATTGGTGTGCATTCATTCAAGGAACAATCAGAAATATAGCTAAAGCACATCTGGTTCAGATTATAGCTTGGCCATTCCACCAGTATCTCAACATAACACAAAACTTTGGAATATCCCTTTGGATACTTAGACTTCTGTTAAGTGCAACTTTTTAGCTGGTTTTGCTGTGAAGTGGTTGTGGTCATAGAAGAAAAAAAGTTACTTTTTTGTGGTTGTAATACATCACTCAGTGTCAATACGTCAGCAAAATGGAGAGAAATAATTCTGGATTCTTTGTAATCAGGTTTTGCCCTTCCCTAACATTAGAATAATGTCAAGGGTGTCAGAAGTTGTCATCTTACCAGCTTATCTCACAGAATTTATTCCACAAGGAATGAAAAAAGACAGGAAAAGCAGAAACCTATGTCAGGCTGATAAAAATGCTGGGTTTTTTTTCCAGACCAAAACAGAAACATTTCTTGACAGTAGAAAAGCCCCGGCCCCTAGCGATTTCAGGCTCGCCAGGGCATATATTTTCTCTTTCTCATATCTGAATTTTGGTCATGTTAGATATTCAGTCTGATTTGCACTGATTTCACCTGTCAAGGATTTGACTTGAGATAGGATTTATCTAGAGATAAATAATAATAGTGATGCAATGATGGTTTCATCAGACTGAGAGAAATGAAGAATTGTGGATAACTATCAATGGAATTTATTTGATATTTTGTAGGGATGCCATTTCCTCCCTTTGCCATGAATTCAAATATCACTTTCTTAAATTGTAAACCTTCAAAGCATTAAACCCTCATTCCCTGGTACTCACTGATGCCCATATACATATGAAAATGTTACAGTTCGCTCAGCACAAATCTATCCCTCAGTGTTGCTCTGAAGATAAAAAGATAGGCAGAGACTCGTGATCATCACCCTGAACTCCCTGGAGGAATGACAGGCTATAAATATCAATCAAACAAACAATTGTCTGACTGTTTTCAGAAATGTTGGCATGAACAGTTTCTCAGTGTACGCTTGCCTGCTGTGAATACACTGCCTCACCCTGGGACTATGAATAATAGTAATGTATTCTGAACAGAACTGTTTTTTAAATCAGTCAGAAAACATCAGCCCCTGCAGGATATAGCCAGTCACCTGAGCGTTGATGAGGATGTGACTACTAATGTGTTTTTAAGGCCAGTTCAATTATTGAATATGTATCACTCTCACACATGCACAAACTTGCATATATTATTGATAGCAAAGCTAAACATATAGCAAGGAGATCTGGACTTCTTATGTTGGGGCTGGTGCAGGATGTTTCATTTAAGAATTGAGGGATAACATGCCATTCAAATCCCATCCTAAAAGCCTGCACATTTGTTTAACGAATTGCTGGTGATTATGAAGGGATATAGGATAGAGTGTGATATATACAGTTGTGTGCTCCAATACCTCACCCCTTAGCTGCTAAAAGCTTGGGTTAGACTTTTGTATCATTGCACATCAGGGAACACATGTGCCTGTTGTTTGGAAATGATTGCATAGCTGTTGCACTTATACTTCTGCATCTATACTTCATTTGAGCGTACCTTGCTTTTCACCTGCCTCCCAGCAGAAAGTCAGGCCAACCTATCAGCATGTATGCCGAGCATCTCCACACAAGTAGCCAAGATTTGGGAGGTATGCGCATCAGCATGCTGCAACCATCTATAACCTATGCTTAGGGATCAACTGTTTCACAGTGGAGATATGTGCTGATGCCTCCAAACAGTTGCAGACCAGTCTAAATCAAGCCTAAGGCTAAGAGTGGTCTTTCTGTGTTCTTGTGAAAAGACTGTACCAAGAGGATAAATAATTAGTCAAACAGAAATTATTTTCACTCATGCTCTTAGGTAAGTGTTGGGTTTTCATCCGATGATATGAGAGGTTGGACTTCATGTGTGTTTGGAACTCTGTTGTCCTGCCCAACACCATTATGGTTCCTATTGTAGGAACTGAACAATATCATGAATGAGTGAACTGCAGGAAATTGGTAGCAGGTATGAAGAAAGGTCTATGCATTCGGTGAATTCATTGGTGTTACGTAGAACATCTTGTTCATCCGTTTGGGGACAACTACTCTATAAATATAAGAAATGAACTGCAACAGTGCATGCATTTTGTGAGTTAACTCTATATTTGCCTTTTAACTTCTGTATCTTCTGTCAACTGCTATTCAGAGTTCATAGGAGATAGGAGTTTATTTAGAATGTCAAAACATTTTATTTTGAGAAAGGATCAATTTATATTGAAAGGAAACTAAGACCTGGCTTTCTTACTCTGTTAAACTCAATATATACAATATTTCTGACAAGCTGGGTACAAGTCATGTTTAATATACCAGTTTGTAATGATGATTTTAATTTGTGGATCTAATGAACAGTATTTATTTTTTTACCATTGGTTTCTTCATGCTAAAGGCACTTGACATGTAATGGGTTGATTGAATCACTCAATTCACTTAGGACTGCTTTTGATTAAGAAGGGGGAAAAACAGCACAGTAGCAAAGTTTAATCGATTCCATTTAAGAAAGACCTGCAGTGTCTAAATAGAATTTTAAAAAGCAACAGCTATCCTTTAATGGGCTCTAATGACTTATCATGAAGAATTAATATTAGACCACAGTGGTTGGAATAGGCGTTTCAGGCAAAGATACAGTGGCAAAATTGTGGTTTAATTCTAATTCTCTCTTAAATACAGTATGAGGCTCCTAAATTTGCAAGGTACAAGACTAAGCATGCTGGTTCGCTCTCCTTTGCCCTTGTGTGATTTACTTCTGCCACATTTGTCCTCAAACTCTTGGAGCTTAAGGACACCATGATAAAGCAAAGTTTCTAATAATAAAGAAGGTCCATCTTGTTCCCATTCCTGTAATAGGAACCCAAAGGAATCAGATTTGGTTGGTTCTATAGAGGACCAAGGCTCAGCAGTTCCCAAAAAGGCCAACACAGTCCTAGGCTGCATTAACAGAGGGATAGAATCAAGATCATGTGAAGTGTTAATACAACTTATAATGCCTTGGTAAGACCACACTTGGAATATTGTAACCAGTTTTGGTCACCATAATGTAAAAAAGATGTTGACACTCTAGAAAGAGTGCAGAGAAGGGCAACAAAGATGATTAGGAGACTGGAGGCTAAAACATATGAAGAACGGTTGCAGGAATTGAGTTTGTCTAGTCTAGTGAAAAGAAGGATTAGGGGTGACATGACAGCAGTGTTCCAGTATCTCAGGGCTTGCCCCAAAGAAGAAGGAGTCAAGCTATTCTCCAAAGCACCTGAAGGCAGAACAAGAAGCAGTGGATGGAAACTAATCAAGGAGAGAAGCAACCTAGAACTAAGAAGAAAATTCCTGACAGTTAGAACAATTAATCAGTGGAACAACTTTCCTCCAGAAGTTGTGAATGTTCCAACACTGGAGATTTCAAAGAATAGATTAGACAACCATTTTGCCTGAGATGGTATAGTGTTTCGTGCCTGAACGCAGGGTTGAACTAGAAGGTTCCTTCCAGCTGTTATTCTGTTAGAAGTGCTGAATGCTACTACTACTAGAACTGGATTCAGATGGGAAGTCAACTAGTTTTTCATCAACTAGAATTCTGTATTAACTGTTGAAACCTTGTTCGATTAACTGTTTTAAATTGTAATGAAATATAGTGTCACAATTCATTTACTATCTGATTAAAGTAAACCTTCAATTTTTTAAAATCCTGCCCAGAAAGGCACAAATGTACATCTCTATTCATTTATTTTTGGAGCTGAAGGATTGTCAAAAAAATCTGTCACTTTTGCAACAATTGAAAAATATAATCCAGATCGTATTGGCATTTAAAAACCAACTTCAAGAGGTTTTTTTTTTTTTTTACTGTTTATGTCATTAGGCAGGCGTTGAACGATTTTGCTCAAAAAACAGAAAGACTTGATCTTTCTTCCTTATGTTTAAAATTTCCTAATCATGGTAATTGTCACTATTCATGTGAAGTGAATTTTCCATTTTCATTCTCTGATAAAGATGATAAAATTAGGATTCGGCTCTTTTAAACCTATCCTGTACCAGATAGTAAACCCTCTTTAATTCAGTTGGACTTTTTTTCTGAGTAGACATGAGATGATGCTGGGAAAAGAGAAAGAAAGGTGATTAATAAGTGATTTGAAAATCTAAGAGTAAAATAGAGGCAGTTTGGTGTAGTGGTTAAGGCATCAGGCTAGAAATTGAGATACTATGACTTCCTGTTTCACCTTAGGCATGAAGCTAGTCACTTTCTCTCAGCTCTAGAAAGGAAGCAATGACAAACTACTTCTGAAAAATCTTGCCAAGAAAACTTCAGGGACTTCCACAGGCAGTCTCTGTAAATCAGACACAAATGAATGGGAAAAAAAGTGCTGATTGAGTGACTTATGACTACAATTCAGCCCAAAATTTCTATTACTAAGCAAGGCAGTTAAGTGAGTTTTGCCTCCTTTTACAATCATTTTTGCCACAGTTGTTAAGCAAATCACTGCAGTGAATCATGCAGTTATTAAGTGAATCTGACTTCCCCCATTGACGTTGCTTGTTCGGAGTCGACTGGGAAGGTTATAATGGGTTATCTCAGAACAGTGCAACTTGCCATAAATACATGATCATGGAGATGGTGCTGCATCAGTCCTAAGTGTGAAAAATGGTCATAAGTCTTTTTTTCATTTGTAGGTCAAGGGCTACCTGTACACGAACTCATTCAAAAACATGCACATATCAATGTACAGGTCATTTTTCAGTGGTCACTTAATATTCAGCTATTCTATACAACTGTATTCAGAACATTGGTAATATGAATGATGATATAATGCTTACAGTGAGATTCATTAGCCACATTGTGCATAGTTCTAGGGCTTAGAAGGTATTTGAGCAATAGCAATTACACCTAGACTTATATGCCACTTCATAGTGCTTTACAGCATTCTTTAAACCGTTTACAGAGTCAGCATATTGACCCCAACAATCTGGGTCCTCATTTTATTGACCTCGGAAGGATGGAAGCCTGAGTCAACCTTGAGCCTGTCAGGATCAAACTCCTGGCTGTGGGCAGAGTTAGCTTGTAATACTGCATTCTAACCACTGAGCCACCATGGCTCTTATCTATTGGTTGAAAAAGACTACTCAACAAATCAACTCTAAGGTTGCTGTGCTTTTGAACTGCACACCTATAAGGTGAGTTGGGCTAAGAGGTAATGAGTGGCTCAAAGTCACCCTGGCTTAAACCAGGACTAGAATTCATTGTTTCTAGTTTCTAGCTTGCTGTTTTAACCACTAGATCAAACTGACTCTCAAATAATTCCCATTGAACAAAGAAAAACTAATTTCAATGTAATTGTATATAAAAAAAGATATTCTGTATGGCTGGCAAGAATCATTGACATCCAAAATCCTCAAACAGCAACAACATTTAAAAATAGATACACTCACCCAACTTATATACACTCATATGGATAAAGATATTCCTTTCATGCATTATCAGAGTCCCGACTCATATAAAAGCCAATGTACAAGAAGTTGTGCACTGTATGTGGAAACTTTTCTCCTGCAGACTTTTCTGCTGAGTACAGAAAACTGAACAGGATCAGGACTGTGACTGTGATTGTTGTGTCCCACGTGGGCAGCACGAGAAGCCCGCTGACAGAGATTGGCCGGGCTATCCATCCAGTGTGTTCCAATGCGGACACTGCACGGGAGCGCTCTGAACTGCCATTGGTCACCCGTGCAAGGGCGGGAAAGGTTTTGAACAGTTATAAGCAGGAGCTGGGGTTTGCCTTGCGTCTCGGTTACATGTGATGTTCTAATAAACAGTTACTGTTAAGTGGCTCCGGTCTCCATTTATCCCCCACCCTTCCAGTACACAACAGTGATTGTATTGCATATCGGAGAATCAGATTTATTTATTTATTTATTGATTAAGAGTTATCAAGTGGGTGTTGATGCTTAGCAACCACGTATATAGATGTTCTCCAAGAAGGAGGTTGTGATATAGGTTCTTTTTTTATGGAGAGCTCATTTTATGATTTAATTTCCACCACTATGTTTATTGCTGAAAGTGGTCAATGAAAGAAGGGCAGGAAACATATTCATCAACCATATTCAAAATCTTGTGCCCAAGTAAATATTAGGAAAGATCCTTCTTAGACCAATGTAAACGTCAGCTCATAACGCAGAAATAACTTTGACACTGTTGTACCATCAGAGTATTATAAAATTATTTACTCAGGTCAAAGTATTGTCATCTTTGACCAACATAAAACTTGATAACAGAGAGTTAGATAGGCAGTATACACAAGCCAAAACAAACACCTTACCCTCCACCACCACAAAGAATCATATCAATGCATTACCAGAGGAACTCTTTTATAAGGATCTTATGTTAGAGCAAACACTATGCTAATAGTTAGCGTTAAACAAGCCACAACAAGCAAACATTTTAGATGTGTTGCTTCAATAATTACTGTTGTGAATATTGCTGATTTTAGATAAATGCCAGGACCACTTTATTTTTGACACTTGAAATAAGCAGACTTTTTTATTTAAAATATTATGAGCAAGCTTTTTGTACCTGAGCTCCGCTACGGGGATTAGTCCTTCCTTCCTTCCTTCCTTCCTTCCTTCCTTCCTTCCTTCCTTCCTTCCTTCCTTCCTTCCTTCCTTCCTTCCTTCCCTTCCTTCCTTTCTCCCTCCCTCTCTCCTCTCCCTTCCCTCTCCCCTTTACAAATGCAGCTTCCAGACAAACTGGATTAAGTGCACTGCAGCAATTCAATCAAGTATATCTCAATCAAACTACAGTTATAGTAGGAATACCAGGTAGATCATGTCATAGGTCTTACTTGTCACTTATATCAGTGGTCACCAACCTGTTGGGCACCAGGGACCAGTTCCATACAGAAAGGTTTTTCCACGAACTGGAGGGGGTGTGGTTTCGAATGCTGCATGCATCCCACTAATGGGGCTTGGCATGTTTGCATGGCCTGTTTGCTGGCATGCCACGGACCAGTGCCGGTTCATGGACTGGAGGATGGGAACTCCTAACTTAGATTATCTATCCCTGATATGATATATAATATATTGAAACAAAAGCTACAAGCTGCATGCCTCTGGGGGCTGCAAAATACTTCAAGTTCAAATCACCTTGATTGCAAAAAAGCTGCCTTGTTTAAAATGCTGTTTCGACTATACAAGAAATAATGTAAGTGTAAAATGAGCAGCTTCTATCATTTTGGAAATGTTTCAAGCTTGAAACACATTTAAAATGACTGAACAGTCTACCTCTTACTTTAAATAAACAATTAGATAGATAAGAAATTGTGTATATTAGAAAACAAAGAATATAAATTGGGAAAATATTTTGAGTAATAGATCAATAAATGGATAAATGGACAAGTCGTCCAGGACAATTTTAAAATCATCTAATTGCAATATTATTCATTATAGTCATATTAACATGTAGTGAATGTATACTAAAATACTGCACAGAAAAGTGACAGGCCGGGTAGATTTATAAGACAGGATGCTTTCACAATTTCAAATGAATGTAACGCATAGGAAGGTACTCATACTCAAGACTCCTAAAAAAGGTATATACTAATACTTTGAAAGAAAGGAGCCTATTTTACAAAACATAAGGAACTTCAGGTATCAGGAACACAAGAGGAAAGAAATAAGCTAACTAAAGCTAACAGTAACTATGGATAGGAATCCTGGAAATGGAAAGAAAAAGAGTCATGGAAAAGAAAACAATGTTTAAAGCTGTTAGAATTTTGTTAACTAATAATATTAGTAATAAATAAATATTTATTTATATTTCATGTTTTTAACCACCCATCTCCCTCAAAAAATGGGATCTGGGTGATTCTATTATGAAAATATTAAATGGGAAATAACTGACTTAAAGAATGAGTTGTTAATTTTTTTAAAAAAATGTTCTGACACTGTCCACTTTTTTGGTTTAAAGTTCTAGATATGCTGCACAGAAGTCAAGTATCTCCTCAGGCCAAATACAGCTGCACATGATAAACTGAATAATCATGAAAATATCCCAAAAATATTAAAATAAGAAAAATTAAAAAGAGGCATACCTGATCGAAAACATTCAATAATTTGCTGGATTCCAGATTTTGATGTATGAAAAGGCTGCTGTAATAAAGGTGGATCTCCAGGTTCCAGCACACGTACTATAAAATATTAAAAATATCCAATGGAAATGTTAATTAACTGAGTTACTACATGAATGGTAGCATATTCTGCAGTCTGAAAACCACAGTAATAACTAAATTATCATCTCCAACTTTAGATTTTGTTTGTGCTTCATGTCTTTGTTTTTGAGGAAAAGCAAGTATATATTTTGTTAATTAAAAGTTGATCTATTTTGTTAACATATAACACAGAACTATCATTTTATAATGTGTATAATAAAAAGTTCTGTATCTGTGAGTGTCTGTCATTGATAACCAAACGGAGGGTTTTATTCTGAATTGCCCTTGTATTATGTAAAATACCTCTCCAATACGAAATGCCTCTTAAAATAGAGCTCCTAGTCTGAACCCTGTGCAGAAGATTTAAACAAAATATTATTTAGCTTATATACCAATCCTCATATTCTTCGATCTCTCACTGCCTTTTCATACTCTTGACCACAGTATCCTTCTGAGCTGGCCCTGCCAATTGGGGACTGGGGGCATCGTTTTATGGTGGTCATCTTCCATTCTCTGTGACTGGTTCCACTGATCACTCCCTCCCCTTCCTTTATAGGCTGCAGGTTTTACTCTCTCTCTTCCTTTTCAATATCCCCATAAAATTACTGGATAAGGTCATATGCAGTTTGGGGTTTGGTATCATCCGTATGCTGATGATATACAATTCACGCCTAGGCCAGCCAAGTGAGGCAGTTAAGGCTGGATTTAGATGAGGAGGAACATTCTCTGATTTAAAATCATGTGGTTATGGTCTTGATGTTAGTAATATTTGAAGTCAGATATTAATATATAATGGTTGGAATGTTTTCTTGGAAAATACAATGAAATTTACATGAATTCATCAATTCATAGAGCAACATACAAGGTGTGTTATATTTATAATATAAATTACATTAAATGTTCTGATTTATTGCCATTTTCTTTAAATTTTTCCTTGCTCAGTTGATATGTATGACCTTAGAACATTCCTAAGTAATATTTTCTTTGGAAAAAAAATTCATAAAAGGGATCTGACTTTTGGTATACTCTGTATATATTTACACAGCAATAGTGTTATCCAATGCTTCAAATATGATTCTCATACTACTTTAGAATATGTAAGGTCATGGATGTAACACATCCTTGCATTTCCTTGAAGCTGCTGCATCTTTCCTAGGGTTATGTG
>JANHFO010005321.1:64966-77663 GCA_032468095.1 Pareas carinatus
ATTTTTAGGCCAGTTAGTATAATTCTTTTTAAAGGGTTTTAACTCTTGTTTGATTGTACTTCTGTGTTTTTTATTTCTGGCTGTACACCCCCCCGAGTCCCTTGGGAGAGGGGCGGTATAGAAATTTAATTAAAATAAATAAATAAAATAAATAAATAAATTTTTGGAAATTCTGGAGAAGGTCCCCAAAGCAACAAAAATGCCTTAACTTTACTGACTGTTCTATTTGATTTTTAAACCACCACAGTCATGTGATTGTTAATAGTTTACAAGAAAAAAAATCATAACCATATCAACAACTGTCACATAATTATCTTTAAACCAGAGCGCATGTCCATTTTAACATGTTCCCCAAAGCCAACAGAATTAGAACAAGCCTAATCTCTGATAGTGCACTTCTCACAGCAAGAGACCTTCAAACAGAAGCATTCCTCTGATCTCCTTGTACAGTAGTCCTTCAGGGACTACCAATTGTTTTTCCCAAATTGCTTCTATTAGGGTGTGGATTCTGGGTCAAGATACCTTGACACCAATCCATGTAATCTCCATGAAATTATGAAAAATTCCTGGATTATTTATCTGAATTATATGTTTTCACTCATTTTCATTTTTTCTGTTTCTGCCAAACAGAAAAATACTGTTTGTTGATACATATGCTTGGTTTGGGAAATCATGAATTAAGAATCAAGTGGATTCTTAATTCATTAACTAATTAATAACTAGAGTTTGATTACCAGGGAAAGGAAATTTTCTGCTTTAAGGGCTAAAATAAGATAAATGTCATGGAACCATTGGAAGTTTTGATTTGAATATTTGATCTGTAAGTGATTTGACTGACAGTTCACCCTCAATCAGGTCTTGAAACTGAATAGAGTTGGGCATTAAACTGAACTATAAATTCAAGTCAGCTCAATTCTTTGAATCAAATTGCAAATTCAGATTGGATCTTGGCTAATTTGTGCATCCCTGTTGGGTGATTTGTATTTAGCATGAGAAGGGCAAAGTAGCTGGTGGAGTGTAGAAGATTTTATTATTTTAAAAGTGCAGGCTTTCATATTATGCTGCTTTCTTCTTATGCCTACTTTAAGGCTTTCCACTTGCAAATTGCATTCAAGAAGTAGTCAAGAAAAGCTCTGTTTTGCATATACAAGAGACATAACCCCATTAGGCTCTCTCTGGTAATTCACATTAAAAGTGAATACAAATTCAACACATTGTTTTGAACTTTGAAAATACCTAGAGTATGAGTGTCAGCATAGCAGCTGAAATAATAATAAGTATGGATTTTCCTTTCTGAACAATGAAGTCAGTAAAGCACTCATAAACTCCTGAATATAAATTACCACTGTCTAAGGCTTCAAGCATCTAATCTGTTTTCAATAAAACAAATCTTTTGTATTGGGTTTTGTTTTGTGTGTGTGTGTTTAATTTTGATGTCATTGTCTGGATGCTTTACACACGAATGTTTGAATATGACGTGTCACATTTCTTTTGAATCTTTTCATGCATCAGATGTTACTTTAGATAAATGATAAAGACAAAGAAGAATCATGTCATTCTTATGCACCTTCTGTAAGTATGAGTTCAAACCCTTCAAAATGCTAAAAAAATTAAGACGCTTTGCAATATCTTCCCTTCCAATAATCCATAATGTGCCCTATACCTTACAATCCTGCCATGTTATATGATCAAAGAACATGGCATAAAATATGTTCCAAAAAAGGAGTTGTAGTTATGGCATTCAGTTGGATTGAGCTGAGTTGGAATTGAATTTGGTTATTTGAATAAACTTGGATAAAATAAGAACGATGTAACATAAGCAAGGCCATCATGGAAGTCAGTGATTGTCACCAGCCTTCAGATTTCCAGCATGGATAGTTTTATCATATGGGCTATCTTCAAATAACTAAAACTGACTTATATAAGTCTTTGGACATGGCGTAATTGAGCTTGGCAAAACCATGCCACTTCCTTTTCTCCCTGTAGTTATGACACTAAACAATTCCTAAGTGATTGCAATAAACCAATCAACCTCTGATTGCAAGTAAGCTGGAAATGGATTAAGGAACATTGAATATATGTAGAAGAAGAGCAGCCAGAGCTTAGGGCAGAGACAAGAGAGGAATCAGCCTGGAATCATTACATTACCACTAATCAGTATTCATAATTTTCATAATTCATAACTTTTTAATTAAAGCTTTACCACTTTTATTATTTAAACATTAATTATCTTCTCCTTTTATCCAGTATTTATTATAGATCATTATTCCATATCAAAAACAAGAATAACAAAATGAAATTTTAAAATAAAGTTCCATTCTATATATCATTTAGTTCAAATACCTAATCAACCAATAGAACAAAACTTTAAGATTCAGATTCAGTTCTTCATTTTACAATATTTTTATCTGTCCAATTTTTTTTCATAATTTCCACATCTGTGGCTGTGTTTTGTCTGTATTTCTGAAGTTATTCCATACCTTCCTGCTTGTTTCTCTCCAAATTTCCTCAGATTTCCCCATTGTTATCTTTAAAGCTGTTTTGTGGATTAGATTTTTCTGCTTGCTTCTTGTAATGTTCATGAGGGTAGTTAATGATCTCTGTTTAAACACCCTGCGCCTTCCTTTGAATCTCCTTTTGGCTTTTAATTTGAGGTTTGGTTTCCTTTTCTTGAGTAGAACCATCTCTCCAGAAACTTGTTGCTTTCTTTCTTTTTTCCCAGTTTGTCAGCATAATTGTCTTCCATGCTGCAATCATTTATCTGTTCTTTGCTTAGGTTTTTTTCCCTTTGGCTTCTGTGAGCACCTTTGATCTATTTTTTGCAGGAATTCTTTAATATTAGCTTTCTGCAAATCCATAAATGTCATTTCAGAATTTGTATTGTCATTTTTATTTTATTTTTCTTGTAACTGATTCTGTCTATATTTAGCAACAATATAGTTTCACTTCCCTAAATGCAGCTGCAGTTCAAGGTCAGAGTCAAGTGTTCACTTTCACTTCATTACCCAGCTTTTTCTTTTTAAATTAAATCCAGCAGAGTTTTACAAATTCCACAGTCCTATATTAAGCAAGCAATAATTTTTAATTTTTAATCTGGATAGAAAGACATTTCATTTCTAGAGGTTTTATTTCAGTTCAAAGCTTTTTCATTTATAATTAATCCCTTCCATTTTCAGTCACCATTTCCCCCCCTTTTGGGTGTTAACTCTTTTTAAACTTTCTTATTCAGATAGCATAGTCTTTGGTGGAGGATTTTCAAACTCACCCAGATGACTAGATGTTGATCTTCTACTTTTTTCTGGCTTGATTTTAAGCCACTTTCATTGTTGGTTCTGGCTCATCTGCGGCTAAATGCTGCAAGCTCGCAGCATAGCTAGGCAGATCTTTTGAGAAGTTTTTTCCCCCCAATTCCAGGGTGGTCACCACCTTCCCCGGGACTGTGGAAAATCTCCTCCCTTTGTTGCCTCTCTGGGGCAACTTAGGTTCGGCTTCAGGCATGGAACTGCACCGGTCTACCTGCTATCAAGCAGTTAGATTGGAGAGCCTCCCAAGTCTGCTGCCTCTCTGCCACACCGTCTACCGGAAGTCTCATTGTTGCTTTTTTTGAGAGACGTAAAAGTTCTTTCTTTGAAGATCACTGATGATGGAATTGACATGTTGAAACGAAATATTCCCTACTTCTCTGTCTGGAAACAATTATGCTAGATGTGGCCGTATTACTACTAATAGCTTATTAAATTTACATATCATGCACATTCACTTTGCCCCATTTCAAAGAATATCTGAATGTTTTACCCTAAACCATTTAATTTCATTTTAGTCACTTCAGTCAAATGAGGAAAGATAGAGTGAGATATTCTTCACTAGTTTACACATTGTCATCCAGCTATATTGTTTTGTAGCAAGAAAAATGGACTCACTATACTACCTTGCAAATAATGGGTTATATCAAGTTCTCTGTGCAAATACATGAGGGTTTATGCACTACAAAGGCATAACTCTTGGTGGTCAGTTTATATAATATTCATATATATCCTGAAAGTATCCAATGCTCACTATAAAGTGAACTTTAGGAATTTGATCACAACTTTTTTTCAGTCCCGAATCAGTGGTACATCTAATAGTTCATAATAGTGCTATGTTATAGATAACCTTGCATGAAGAAGAAGAATTTTTCTGAATTGTTTTTATAGCCTAGAACCCTACTGGGCTTTGCAGTCATAACAGTATAAGGCAGTATAACCATGGTATGTTTGGTAATTGGAACTGGCTGTCAGTTTTTAAATCAAATATAATATTTTTGGCTGCTCTCAAGTATGCTTGCTTAGGATGGAAGGAGGGTCCAGTGAGACAAAGGGGGCTCATTTCCAAGTACATGCAATTAGGACTGTAGCCATAATTCCTTTGTTATTTCATGTTATCTCCAGCTGTGAAGCAATGTTTTGGCATTCATTGTCATTTTATAGGATTCCATTGTAATTCTATTTTAATGAAAGCCACTTGTAGCAGAGTGGTGACAATTATATCTAATTTTTTTCCCTTGAGATTTGACAGCTAGCAATATAATTTAGCTATGCTACGTAAACGTTTTGAAAATGCAGCTGAAAACTAACTATAACAGAAATACTTCCAATTCAGTTTGCTCCATGACTGGCAATGAGTGGAAGCCCTCTTCCTTTTGAAAAATGCAGCTTCGAGTAATCTGATATATCTCCACTGATGCCATGAAATATTTCTATTCCCTTGTCCAACCCTTTGCTAGAGTGCCATGCCTTCAATTAATAATCATATTCTTGAAAAAATTATAGCCACATTTCCACAATGGGATTGGCAACATTCTGTTCATCAGTACTGCCAAGGAAAAGTCCAATTCAGTATGTTTATTTTCATAATATTGTCTATTCTTGAAGATCTGTACTTAATGCTGGCCCAGGATAATTTATTACTCAAAATAGAGCTTAGAGTTCCAATACACAAGAACTTCTTGGAAATGAATCCCTCCCTACTGGAGAATAAAAGCATAAGGCTTTAACCTCCTAGGTGATTGAAACTGAAGGAACTGAATTCCATAGCTAACAGGTAGGTAGGTAGGTAGGTTTCAGGCAGCTGGTGGAAAGTGGACAACGGCTGGGAGAACCATCCCAACGAATGCATGACTTCTGACCTTGTGTGAGGGGAATAAAAGAGAAGGGGATGTGCTGGAGAACTCATTTGTGATGCTAGAGAGTGTCCTTCTGCTGTGGCAACTGCTTTGATCCCCACTAGGAAGTGTTTTCAGACAGAATTTCATATGTATATAATGAACACAGAAAAATTCAGCTGAAAACAAATTTTAAAGTTAAGAATCATTTCAAGGGTGTGTGAAAAGTATTTATAGAATATCTGAATTATCACAAAGATAAAGTATCAATACTGGAAGTATGCAGCAGACTTTGAGAGATATAATTGATCCCTTTGGTCAGAATAACTCTTATGCTACAAAGATAGTTAGTTTTAGATAGCTAGCCCATTAATTTATCTATTAATTATAAGGTTAAAAATAGAAGAATTTACCATGTGTGCTAAGCCTAGAAAAATCTTGAATTAAACAAAGAATTCAACAACTCAAGAAGCAAAAGGACAGATCTACCTCTTAATTTATGCATCTTTTTTCACTTCAAAATAGAAGTTCCAAATTTCTATATCGTCATATCAAAAGGCATTATTTCCAACATGCCTTGACTCCTTCCCTTCAATGGTGTTAATCAAGAGATCTTCTTTTCCAAGATCAACCTTGTATCTGTTCTTATATTGAATGTGGGACAGTTACTGATATACTTCTTTATTGTCCAATCTATCATCTCTGGGAAGCAGAATTGATATCAAGTGCAAAATATTTGAGTGGGTACCAACAGCGTAGATTTTCTGTTTTCTGTTTGCTAAATGATTGGTTTATGTATTTGGGGCTTGTGGTAAAGGCTTGAAACCAGGAGACCATGATTTCTAGTCCTGCCTTAGGCACAAAGCCCACCTGGGTGACCTTGGGCCATTCAGTCTCTCAGCCCTAGGAAGGAGGCTAGGGCAAGCTGAAAACTTGTCAAAAAAACTGCTGGGACATTTCAACTTGATGAGAAAAGTCAAATTGATTGATTCAAGACTGGGGCGAACTGGCTTGCTCATAGTGCATCTGAAGTTGCACCTCAATCCCATTGTGGCAGTTTGAGTGGCATTGAAAGAAACATGGCTAGATCACAGGTGGTAATTGTTGAATTGCATTTCGTATTGTTTAGACGGAACCCGAAGTACTGTTTTGTAATTGAAAAGATTCATGGAGAAACTAATATAGCTTTAGAGGAAGGCTACCAGGATAAGGAGTATGAATCTAAACACAATGAGACATGTGACATGATTAAAGGAGCTGTGTACTTTATAGTTTAGATAGCAATGGAAGAGATTAAGGTAGCAATATAAAAGCAGTCTGTAAATATCTAAACATTTCTCAAATGCAAGAAAGAATGAACCTATATTCTGCTGAAACTGAGAGTGGGACAAGGACCAATGAGTTGAAATTCAACAATAAAACAGCTTAGAAGAGTGGAACATTCTCCTTCACTGGCGTTGCCAAATAGGGTTAGATGGCCATTTATCTGGGAGAATTGGGTGGATTCCTGCATTAAGCAGAAGGCTGGACTAGAAGCTCTATAAAGAGCCAATTCATTCATACTATGACTGTATGATAATTGACATTCATTGCTCATTCATGTCAGCTCTATTGCTTACAAAGAGCAAACAGGATTGCACGCCATTTGATGAGGAAATCTCGATAACAACATTCCAGAGAGAGCTGTGTTAATTTATGGAAGGAAAATTACTAGATAAATGATCTAAAGGATTAGATCACATTCCATCTTTAAAGAGCTAAGGTTTTAGACTGGTATCTCTTTCTCTTAAGTCCAAGCATCTCTTGAAAAAAAGCAACTAAAGGAAGCTAATAACTTTTAAATTGCAAATTTGATATGATCTTGTACAATCAGAGCGGAATAGATGTGGAATATAAAATAAATAATTTTCCTAGGGTATAAAATATCTCAAAGGGTGCTTTCTTGTAGTTTCACTTTTTTCTCACTTCCCATTTTTTCTGAAAGGGGAGGGGGAAACTGAACATTTTTTTAAAAAAATAGGAAAAAAGAAAAACTGCTTTATGAAAATCAAATATCTGGAATATTTAAGTATGGTCACTTTAAGTTAAGCACATTGACTTAAGCATCTATAATCAGACATAAAGGTGCTTTTTCAAAAGATAACTGGACTTTCTTTGTTTTTCTTTGAAGAAGTTTCGCTTCTCATCCAAGAAGTTTCTTCAGTTTTGACTGCATGGTGGAGAATGGAATAATTTATATTCCTTGCAGCATGAGATGACTGCGAGGAATATAAATTCTTTCTCCACCAGTCAGAACTGAAGCAGCTTCTTGGATGAGAAGCAAAATGTCTTCATGGAAAACCAAAGAATGTCCAGTTGCCTTTTGAAAAAGCACCTTTGGGACAACCATGACCTGGATGACTGAAAATCTCCATACATAGACATCTATAATCAGGCCACTGACAAACCAGAGTTCTACTGTATACATAAATAAATTCATGAGTGTGGCCTTTCTTTTGCCAAGCTGGGAAGCTAACATAGATATCCATGCCTTTATTGGGTTCAACTCATTACTGAAAGGGATGCAGAATCTGACATGTCAGCTGATATTCTATCTAGACAGTCTCTACTGAACTCTATGGTTCTGAAAGGCGGTGGTGCGGCCCCTGCTCAAGAAGCCTTCACTGGACCCAGCTGTTTTAAATAATTATCGTCCTGTCTCCAATCTTTCCTTTATGGAGAAGGTTGTAGAGAATGTGGTTGCCCGACAGTTCCCCCGGCACTTGGATGAAACTGTCTATCTGGATCCGGTCCAGTCCGGCTTCAGGTCTGGGTTCAGCACGGAGACAGCATTGGTCACTTTGGTGGATGATCTCTGGAGGGCCCAGGATAGGGGTTGCTCCCTCTATCTTGGTCCTATTAGATCTTTCAGTGGCTTTTGATACTATCAACCATAGTATCTTGCTGCGCCGGTTGGGGGGGTTGGGAGTGGGAGGCACCATTTTGCGGTGGTTCTCCTCCTACCTCTCTGACCGGTCACAGACAGTGTTGACAGGAGGGCAGAGGTCGACGCTGTGGCATCTCACATGTGGGGTGCCACAGGGGTCGGTCCTCTCGCCCCTCCTGTTCAACATTTATATGAAGCCTCTGGGTGAGATCATCCGTAGCTTTGGGGTGGAGTACCGTCAGTACGTTGATGATACTCAGCTGTATATCTCCACCCCAGGCCACCCCAATGATGCTGTCGAGGTGATGTCCCAGTGCTTAGAGGCCGTGCGGATCTGGATGGGCTGCAGCAGACTCAGACTCAATCCCTCCAAGACAGAGTGGCTGTTGCTGCCGGCACTGCGATATAGTCAGTTTATTCCATTGTTGGCTATTAGGGGTGAGACCCTGGCTCCCACGAAAAGGGTCCGCAAATTGGGGGTCCTCCTGGATGCACGGCTGTCCTTGATAGATGAGAAGCACTAAATCCTACAAACTTTTTTTTATTAGCTTGTATACTATTGGAAGGATTCCTCCTCACCTGGAAACATCTTAAGAGCAAAGGATATACATTGATGTTCAATTGTGTTCAACTCACTTGTTTATATAATTACTCTGTGGGTGAGCTAACATCCCTAATGATCTGCTGGTCCTGCTATAATTGCCAAGCTCATGGAGAGGACAAATAGCCCATAACTCTGGATATGTAATAAGTGGACTTCTCATTTGCAAAGGAATTTCAGGTTTTAAGTCCATGCATAGTACTGATACATGCAAATGGAGAAAAAAATATGAATAAAGTCATGTTTGACTCAAAAAGATCATTCAGTGGTACAATTTGCTATTCTGTGGCATTAAGAAATTTGCCTAATGATCTGGGATGGTGGCAGCAGCAGTGAAGTAGAGACCACTCTGCATCAAAGAATATTATTATTGCACTCATAAAAAAGTCTATGGAACTCAAGACAGCAATCTAAAATGGCTATCAATGAAAAGGGATACATGAAGCTAAAATGTGGAAAATATCATCTCAATTTCTTGTGCTATGAAAGACTGGGAATTGGAGAGGTTTAGTCTAAAACATTGGAAGGCACTAGTTTGCATAGTCTTCATCTAAAAAATGTAATAGGAAATAAACCTTACAAAATTATATTTTACTAAACTTCTTCAAAATACTTTAAAAATATTTTTACATTTAAAAAACGCAACCCCCTTGATACTTCATAAACAAAGGTGAAACAACCAGGCCTGCTTTGCAATAAGGGGAAGTAACCTGCTTTCAACATACATGAAAGGAGCGAGAAGATTAATGTGTGGATGTGTATATGTCTGAGTACGGATGTGTGGGTGGCTGTGGGCAATGTGCCCCTCAGCCACATTGACTGATGGCACTACCTTCCACCAATGAGAACATTAGAATTATTTGGAAGGAGGAGGCGCTGACACTCCCTAAACGTTTGCTATTTGTTCTTAGCCGTGTGTTGTGCTTGAGTATTCTCAGCCTGAATCATTCCACTAGACTTATAAGTTCTTTTCATTGAAAGTTACGGACTGTCCAGTGTAAGTTGGTAGACTGTCATTATTTTGGCAGCTGAAATTCTGAGAATCACATGGGAGAAAAAGTGTAACAGCCTATCAATGGATTTTCAGACACTTTGAAGCACTTTTACCATCTCTTTCACTTTCTCTTTCCCCCTGTTTGTCATCTAATCATATCCTTAATTCTTTCTTCTTTCTCAGCTTACCAATGATATTACTTCAGACTTTTAACTTTCTTACTGGGGTCACTTGTACCTGTACTTTCAACATTTTGTTATCAGAATTTTTCATTTTCAGCTTTTTCTTTTTTATCTATTTAGTGTTTGCATTTATGTCACGATATTTTCCCTGAGCTTATTAAAATCTGCTTTCCTACATAAAAAATTGACTTTTCTCAGTATTTCTTCATTTAATTATTTTGAATCACAACATGATAGGATGATTTCTCCAAGGTAACTGATGCCTTCAGTCCATCAATTGACTCTTCTCAGTGGTTAGGATTAGATCTAGGATGGTTGATCCTTTCCTTGTTTCTATTGTCAGCAGGAGAATTCAGAAATATACTGAACCTCCTACTCTGAGAGTTTGGGATGGCTTGTCAAGAGATCAGGAATAAAAAACTTAAAAATATCTGAGATAGTTTTCCAGCAAAACTTAGAGCAGATCAACTCTCCATTTTCCATATAGTCCATGTTCTAGAGAGTTTGGTAAGTTGATTAAAATAAATACCTCCATCCTTTGCTTTAGCAGATGACTTGCAGCAGTTTTTATAAACTGTACCACCTATGTTTCTTCATCTTTTTGAATCTTAGTCATAAGCTTTCAGTAAGGCTTTCTTATTCAGCATTTCTTCTCAGGCATGTAATTTCTTTACCTACAAAGACTGTCACCCTTTGAACTGGGTCTAATTTTTTGAAGAAATAATATCCTCAAGTTTATCAAGCCCTTTTGAGCAGTTGAATATAAGAAATAAGAGCCACTTGGATTTCTGGAATAGTCTTTATTGTTAGTTGAGTAATGTAATCTCAAAAGTCTACTAAAGTCATTCTCCAGATCAACGTATGCCTAATGTAATTAAAACAAAATTACAATTAATCTCTTTGTCATGCTTCCTTCTTTCTTCCTTGAGCTAAGAAATCTTTTATCCATTGGTCCTTCTCCCTCCTCCATGTTTCCAGGGTCTGTTAGATATTCCATCATGGAATTCTCCATTCCAATCATGATTGCATTTTTTTTGGTGAAATGATCTATCAGGGCATTTTTATTTTCTTGTGTTTGGAATTTTAACTTCTGTTTGTTATTCATATCGTCTGTGCGTTGCTGTACAGACAATGGGGCCCTCAAATGTAACTGTTCACTATTATTCTTAAGTATTGAGAATTTGTAAGTAATCTTTTTTTGGTTTATATTTCCTTCATTATTGAATGCAGTCATGTTCCTTATGGTTAAGGTTTTAACCTGAATCAATGCCTCGTCTTCCTACCTCTTCCCTTTTAATGTAAGAACCTCTGGATAAGGTTTGCCAAACACATTTTCCCCTGCCCTTTATGAAACGCATCCCATCTTTTTGGTCTAGGAATTCAAATTTACCAGCCATCTGATAAAGTCTGAATTGATACAGGACTTTGTATCTTCTGGACCCAAAGCTTCCAGAGAAATAGACTTCAAAATCATGCTAATCATAGGGCGTTTTCTAGGGCTGACATAATAACTTTATTGTTTACATGATCAGCACATTTTTCTTACCCTGTTATGCAAATAATTCACCAACAACAAAGGAAATCAAGATTGTTCGTGATACTTTTTTTAAGGGTCTCTCCCATGAACTCTTTCTTTTTCCTTATACCACCCTATGACTTCTCCTTTTTTTTGCTGCTTCAGCTTCTCTGTCCACTATGTTAGAAAGAATCTTGAGCCATTACTGAGGGAGAATCCAACCAAAGCAAAAGCACCATGCAGCTCTTTACTGTGGGTAAAATGTGAGGTAGAAGAACAGGAAATCCAAAGCAGCAAAAAAAGTTGTTCTTCATGGATGTGACTTAGCTAAACAAAGAGAAGTTGTCTCCCACAGAAAAAGTGGGTTTGTTCCACAACTATGCATAGAGTTCAATGGTAGAGGCCACATTCTTTTTATTTATGTTTTTCATCATATAGGAATAATAAAGAATTGTACAGTTGTACCATATCTGATTTCAGAAAAACCTCCCATGCTTCCCCACCTTCTGTCCTATTGAAGCCTTGCCTGCTTGCACAATTCACCACAGTTTTAAAAAGTGTCTTTAATCTCACAGACAATCAGACAGCTGTATTTTCTTTCTCATTCAATCAATGTAGTTGCCTACATTCATAGGCGGAAGCTTTCCTGGGTGTAGTGAGAAAGCAATAACAGCAGATTTACAAAACCCAGTTACGAGATGTCTCATTTGCACTTTCTAGTTTTTTTCTCTCAGTGTAAAATAACATGATGGAGTTGATATGTGAACCATTTCTTTACAAAAACATCTGTTGCAGTTTATGCTCCAAGTACTGGTGAATGTGCTTCAATGAAGAGGAAGATGGTGAGTTTTATGGTCAAATTCAATTTAAAATAAAAAGAGAAGAATGGATTATCAATTCCTGCAACCTAGGCCTTGGAAATAATTTTTAGATGCTATACATATGTAGGACAGAACTAAATAGGCAATGGATTTCTTTTTACCCCATGATATTCTATGGAAGAAAAAGTTGGAAGGGAAGAGAGAAGATAAGAGTAACATGTTTGGACTATTGCAATGCTCTCTACATGGGGCTCCCCTTGAGGTGCATTCGGAGACTACAGCTAGTTCAGAAAGCGGCCGCGCGGGCGATTTTTGGGGTGAGTGGGCGTGCCCACGTAACCCCTCTCCTGTGCGAACAGCACTGGCTGCCGGTGGTCTCTCGGGTGCACTTCAAGGTGTTGGTAGCCACCTTTAAAGCGCTCCATGGCATAGGGCCCAGTTTTCTGCAGGACCGCATTCTACCCGCCGATACCTCCCACCGTCCAGTTCGCTCCCACAGAGCGGGCCTCCTCAGGGT